>JADFUC010001198.1:0-29866 GCA_019722365.1 Lithospermum erythrorhizon | reverse complement strand
CTGTTGTACTTCGTTCAGTTACGTATTTATTGCTAGCCACGAGCGAACTATTTGAACAGAATAATGTCAGATGAACTTTTGGAGTTGACTCACGGGCCTAGTTATGAGAAAACGTCTTTGTCAAAACCGTTTGGGTCACATGACGAAAGAATTAATGAAACACTTGTTTGAATATTAATGATACTAGCTGAAATGCATTTGATCGTGGCCATACTGTGAAGGGAAGCGAGAAGAAGGTCATTTTTAGTGGCTGGCGTTAGTCGAAATAGGAGGAAGCTTGGGTTAGTTCACACGGATGTCAGGGACCTACGCCGGTTGGTTGTGGGAGGTTCATCATGATATGTAACCTTCATTGATGATGCAGAAATGAGAAAAGTTTGGAGTTTATTTTAAGAAAATAAATCCGAGGAGTGTATAGAAGTCTTCAAGAAGCTGAAAGGCTCTGGTTGAGAATAGAGGCTGAAATTTGAAAGTGAAGTGTTTGAGATATGATAATGGGGTGAATATACTGATAGGGATTTCAAACAATATTATGCGAGAAAATGGGATAAGGATGTAGAATCTTATTCCTGAGAGCATGACAGAGCGGAGTAGGCAGAAAGAAGAATGAGCAGGGGCCGGTGAATGAACGTGCTAGGAGTATGAGGTTACATTGTGGTTTCGCAAGCGTTACGGGGGGCAGCGATCAATATGGCAACGCTGGCCCGATAAAGGACGGTCCCTCACGAGATTTCAAAATTCGCGAAGAGATGTGGAGTTCAAAGAGGGTAAGCTGTGCTCACGAAAGTATTTGGTTGTTTAAGCGTATGTTCATGTTGATGCAAATGCTAGAAATAAGCTTGAAGAAAAATAACATTTCTACTTTATTGGTTATGGCGAAGGCTGAAATGGGATCTGAGTTACATGATTTGAAGAACGGAAGATGGAATTCAGCAAGGAATGTAGTCTTTAGTAATGAACAAGTGTTATACAGGACAGACGAGAAAGTGTTAGAGGAGAAAAGAAGTGGAAGGTAAAGTCACAAGCCCAAAATACAGGAAGTGAAGCAGCGTAGAAGAAGGCAGCATGACTTCGGTTCCTTCCCGATGGCATGTCTTAGATCATGCCCACTGGCTCACACAGTCAACACAGAATCACTTTTGTTGATATGCCACCTATGGAAGAGATGGAGTTGAGATGGAGGGAGGCGACATGATGCGATTAAAATATTTGTCAATGATCAACGAGGAAGAGATTGTTCTGTGATCAAGAGATAAAACCGCTTTGGTCCTAAGAAGAGTATTAGGTAAATGCAGGCAATTTCGGAGGTATTATACTGCGCTGCTCGATTAAGCGGCGGAAGGCGAGTGCATTGGTTATGATGAAGCGAAATCGATGCGATGATTCAATTAAGTGGGAGTTAGCGATGAAAAGAGGAGATGGAGTACTTGTTGACAACATGGCGTGGGATTGAAGCCGTCGAGGAAAGGCCCAGAAGAATATTGCGGAATAAATGGGTCTACGAATCAAGGAGGAGCAGGATGAAGTAAACATATAAAAAGCTGGTTTGGTTGTCAAGGGGTTCCAAGCGGAGGAAGGAATTGACTCTGGCTAGTATTAAGCGTAGTCAAGGCATGACCAATCGAGGCATGCGGGATTGGTAGCGAGAGATGATGCCTTCATTAGATGGATGTAAAAATAGCGTTTCTACATGGTGATCTAGATGAAGAGTTATTCATGAAGAAACCTCAAGGTTTTGAGGTTAGAGGGAAAGATTTGATCTGAGCTTGGGGAAAAGGCTTGTGACTGAAACAAGATCCGAAGCCAGATTGGAATATTATCTTTGATAACTTTATCAGGTTGAAGTTTGTGATTGTCAGGACCGACCACTCTTTGCTACATAAGGAAGTTCCAAAAAGATTATGTTATCTTACTTCTTTATTTTGACGATATGTTGATTGTGGGAGCTGATTTACAGAAGGTAAACATGTTGAAGAAAGAGTTGTCAGTGAGATTTGCGATGAAAGGACACAGGTGATACGAGAAGCAAATTAAGGGGATGAGAGAATAATGGGAATTGAGTTCTCTGAGATTTGACACAAAGAGAATACACGAAGAAGGTAATCGAAGCGATTGACATCTTTAGAATTACAAAACACTGTAAAGTACGTTGTTTTCGTTTTTCAGTGCTCGATGCAATGATTACGAGGCCGAAGATGATTTAGAGTATATGGATAAGGTGCCTTATAGCCTGATAGGTAGTGCTTATGTATGCTATAGTGTGCACTAGACTGCGATGTGCGCATGTTGTAGGAGTTGTCGGTAGATATAGCCGGGCCGAGGGAGAGGCATTGAGGCTGTGTGGATTTTGAGATAGTAGTGTTAGAAAAATCCTTGTGTTTTCAAATCTAGTATGGGGTTTAGAGGGATATGTAGATCTTTGATAGCGATGGTGATGTTGATAGTAGAAAGTCTACTAGTGGATATGTATTCGTGTTTTGATGCTTCATTAGGAGATGAAGTTGCAACTTGATAGTAGCCATTTGTCTAATTGTGAGGCGAGTATGTTGCTATAGGCAATAGAAGGAGATGATTTGGTTGTGAGCTTTTCTGAAGAGATTTGAATCTTGGTATGGATGTAGCACATTGTACTATGATAGTGCGAGGAGTGCTATATATCTGCTTCAAATAAAATGTTTTCATGCGAGGACAAAGCACACTAGAGGGAGATACATTTATACGTTACATGGAGAATAAGTCTGAAGCTTAATGAAGATTCTGGAGATCGGAATCCGGCTGATATGTTTACAAAGGTTGTAAACAAGGAGAAGCTAAAGTTGTGTTCGACTTGATTAACCTTCGAACATGCGGCTCGAGTCTTTCTTCCACTTGGAAGAAAGAGGGCTTGAAGATGGTGGTGTGAAATTTGCCTTCAAGTGGAAGATTGTTGAGTTGAAACTCAAATTTGAGCTTTAGATGCAGGGGAGATCGGGGGAGGTCGGGACCTCCTTGCCCCCGATCAACTCTCGACCTCGGGCATGTTTTGGACCCAGGGGAGATCGGGACTTGATCGGGTGATGCTTAGTCCCGATCAAAGTCCCGACCCAAGCGGTGGAAGTGTATAAGTTGAGTTTAGATCTCATTTTGAGATCATCCTAAAATATCTTTTTCTCTCAAATTTTTCAATTTTCAAATTCATTAGAGTTTTTCTACACTTGATTAAAATCATTTGTATATCATTTCAAGCAAATCTAGTGTATGTAGATTTGTATGGGTGAGAATACTAGATTATAAAGTATTACTCGATTGGAGAGAAGCTTAGTTTGATAGGACTTTGCTTGATGTTTGTGAGATCGTTCTAGTAGATTCAGTGATAACAAGGCGTACCTTGAGGGGAACGTATAAAAGATTTGGTGTTATTTACTTCACGGTATTTTTCTTACATCATGTAATTGTTTGTTTTTAGATAATAGAGAAGCGTAATTAGACTAAATAGGTTGGGTGTTGATATATACGTGGTAATATCCTGGCATCGACTTAAGCATGGCAATACCCCCAAATTATTATTCATCAACAAGCGGTTTGTCATTGTATCCTATTATCTTATCATACTATATATTAAGCGATACCCAAAAGGTACGATAAAAATATTTTTTTATACTGTCGTTGGGAGATATATGTATTTGTCAAAGCCGATTCGTATTGAATTTGGAAAATATAAATGATGAATGTAACTTTGTAATAAGTCTTTTTATTTGGAATGAATATCTAAATCCCATTTTAATCACGGTATTTAAGGGTTTATAGTTAATAATGACCTTGGAATTACTCTACCGATTTATGAGTTCTTATTGACATAGAAGGCCACTAAAAGACAGCGTCTGACTTTTTGTATGAGACCTTTTGATTCTAGGTCTTTTATTTCAGTTTTACAATGTGTTCTAATTTTGTATTCGTTTGTATGGGTTTGGTAGTAGTTGGGATGTTTTTCTTTTCGTGAGAGTTCTCTCTTCGCTGGGAAGAATCCCGACTATGTCTTGCTTTCTATTCCGGCGTTTGGTAATTTGAGACATATTTTTATTTTGTGTGGGAAAGATACTCACCTATTTTTTGTTGGATAATAGTGATTCTAGTTGTTTATTTATTATTTGTAATGTGATATCTTTTGAGGAATATTTTAGGTGCTTTTTGTTTTCACTTGTATAAAATTTATTAATTTGATTTTTGGTAAATAGATTTTTTCTTTCTGACAGCGTTTAGATAGCGAGTTTTGGGGTTTTCAACAAAGAGAATAAAATATTTTTATTCCTTTACCTTTGAAAGATACCATAAATAAATCCGCTTATAAGGTGTTATAAGGTTTATGAATGGTGTACCTAATATTACACTGTGATTTATGTCAGGGGTAATAATATAAGATGATTTTATGGTCAACCCATTGCTAACTACACTAGCTTTGCATTTATTAGAAATTTCTAATCTTGCATTGTTAGCAGCTGAAAGTCTTTTATTTGTGAAGAGTTGGAATTTTTTTAGAACAATTCATACTTATCTCTGATTGAGAATTAAAACTCGATATCAAATAATGCGATTGTATCAATCTTATAATTTTAGAAAAATTAAAGTGTTGATTTTGACCCATATATTTTCTTGATGTTATTTCTTTAGAACACACAAAAATCATTAGATACTTCAAGAGATCTATCTCTTACGTTTGTATCCTCCATTAAATCGTAGCTATGATCGGTTTAAGTACTTTAGCTAAAACTACTTGTATGGTCTATTATCTTTTGTTGTTTTCATGAGAGTTGTTTAACCTCTTTGTTTAATTTCCATTTGTGCCTTAAGCGCAAGACATCAGCGAGTTCATACGGTTTTTCCGATGAACTCATGGTTACCGAGAACATTTGGCAATTCTTACAGGCGGTGTGAGTATAAACACTGGAAATTAAATATTTTCACAAGCTAAGTCTTGAGTGCGCTCTAAAATATATCACATTAATTACCGATGAATCTTCGAGATATAGGTATCTGATAATTATCTTCCGGACTGCATAAATATATAAATCTAATGATTAACATATCATAGATTATATGCAAAAATATAGTTAGTACTATGACACAAGTAATATATACATCCCTCACATATTTCATTGATTTAAAAATGACTTACTAAATGATGACCTAATTTTATTTATTTTTCGTAAAGTGATATATGACTTTTACTTTATAATTATCATAATATTAAAATTATTAGGTCTAGCTTTAAATAGAAGTAAATTTACTTCAATGTAATTCATGTATGAGTCCTATATCCACTATGTATGAAATATATGCATAGTAATCATTAATCTAATAAGGAGTGTATTATAACAGTAGATAAAATATACTCCATAAATGATAAAGCTAACCTAATATATTGGAATTTGAAGAGCAACGGTGGAATGTGATTGGAATTTGCATAGAAACGGTGGAATACGATCACAACTGATTTCCTCCGATTTGCATGTATGTTCAGACATTTGAACTACGGCTTAACGAACTTATTAAGTCTATCACACTAAATTATTTTTTATGTATAGCCTTAAGTTGAAAATTTGATGTGATGATAACGTGTTATGAATATAAGCTAAGAATAATATAAACAAATCGAGAATAAGATAAAAGAGGAGAATAGACTTTTATTATTTATTTGATACATTGCAAAGTCTTATATTTATAGGCTTCGAGATCTGATACGTATAATTAGCTTGGTAAGCAAGTAGCTTCAATTTCACCCATGTCAATGTCATCTTTAACTGTAGCTTCAAAAGCAAAGGCAGAAACATTCGGCAATCCAGAAGACATTCATTATTTTCATAACGACATATGATTTAATTTAATCATTCCCATGTCAAGATTTTCCAATTCCATCGGCTCAACTTATTGATGCGGATTTTAAATGATTTAAGTATCTAATCTAAGATTTTTTATTGTGTTCTTATCATCATAGATTCACAATAATAACTCGCGGAACGAAGGGTATCATTGTTCAACTTTGTAAGATGAAGAAGGTAACAATATCGTTCTACAAGATATTACAAACCTCACTTGTAACGACGACATCATGTTATAATATATTTTACTTAGGCTAATTACTTTGTTTGGAATATTGTTTGGCTTTCAATGTGTATCTAGAACAAAGAGACAAACCGACAAACAATTGCAACGAGCAAGAAGGCTTAGGAATAAAAATAATAGCCAAGATGAAACACATAATGAACAAGTTGAATCGAAGCGTGAACATTGCCTCAAACTCAGTCTAAGTAAAGGCAAAAGCAATTCCGAAATATCTCTCACACAAATTCCACCTCCAAACTATTGATAGTGGAATACTACCCATAACAACCAACAAATGATGGTAATTGAGCTCTTAGAAGTTTTAGATTTATCATAACATTATTAAAATTATAATCTTTTTCATTAAATATGTGATAATGGCAGAGGCTGGCTTAAAATTCAAGAGTTAGTCGTGTGAGGATTGAAGAAATGCCTCCTTTACGAACAAATTTTGAATACGGAAGTTCGAGTAGGAGAACGGATAATACAACACTTGGTATGCAGTTTTATGCTTCCATGACAATGACCAAGGACATACGAGCCTTTCTTGGGTGGGCGGTTTTATGCTTCTATTTGTATTATATTTTTCTCTTTTTTTGTAGGTTTTATGCAAGTATTTGTATTGGAAATTTGCTAAGTTATTGTATATTTTCTCTCTCTTTTTTTGTAGGTTTTTATGCAAGTATTTGTATTGGAAATTTGCTAAGTTATTGTTACTTTGATTAAGACATTTAGTTTTTAGTTTTTAATGATTTGATAAGACATTTGTAAAATCGGGGTATGCCTCGATGACTTCTTGTACATTTTTTGTTTAATTTAACATATAACCTTTCATTCTTGCGATTTTGCAGTTGAAGGTTAACCTAGAAAATTATAATCACACTAAGTTGAGCATACAAAAAAGTTTTATTACTGACAAACAATTTGTATGCGAAATTTGGGTATGCCTTTGCATTAAGCTAGTATGATTAATATGACGTGTAACACTTTTTTCTTGTCTTTTCTTAACTAGTGGAAAAGAGAGGAGATGTTGAAATTAAAAATATTTCATCTTTTGAAGCTTATTGTCTTTTTATCAAGTGTAATTGCATTTGATTGATATCTACCCCATATATAAAGTGGGAAGGGGAGGATAGAAGTTTCAATTAGTGAAGCCCCCATGATCTTTTTTTTTATTTTATTTTTTGGAGGAATATTTTTATAAGGCCGCCGTGGATCGAACCAAAATCTACCGTATAGGCTTGAGGTGATAACAGTAGGCTAGAAGCCTTGAGTTGCTCAGCCCCCATGATCTTGAATTAGTTTATAATAACTCTTCCTCCAAATTTACTTTAGGTCAGAGGTGGTTGGAAATTTGTATTGATTGTCCAACTTCATATCATTGATTTTGTATCATAATTGTTTGTTTTATATTAAGTCATCCAATTAGTTTATTTAAATCTATTTTTTGATCATATACAACATTTATTTTGATTTGCTCCTTTTATATACAATGCTTAATTTGAATACGTACCTTTAAATATGAAAAATTTACTATAAAAATGATAATAAGGTTCGCACAGGTTGGACTGTGCACAAACGGCTAGTTTGAATAATGTAATTTAGGATATTAATATCATTACTAAATTTCTTTGTTTATTAAATGTGTACATAGTGACATATAGTATTTAAGTTTATAAAAATTATTATTTTGTTTAATATATATTAAGAATAATATGTTAATAACGACCCCTACTTGAAGTGTCAGTAGCTGCGAGTTAAAGAATCATTAACAACTACGCTTTGAGTCCTGATCGATGGATACTTGATATAAATATGGCTTGTCTTGTTAACAAAAGACAAAAAGCTACATAGTCATCGTGTGGTGTTCAACCTTGCGTCCAAACCAAAACAAATGACAAACTAAGCACAAAATCCACGAATAATACAACCCGAGGATACACAAGAAATCCAAAAACTCTGACATAGGAAAGTATGACAACCCAGGCCCCCGTAAAATAACATACAATGTGTCTAGAAATATATGATACGACAACAAAATGGGAATAGTAGTGAGGACTTCATATGCCGCGCGCTGCGCCTACGATCTTGGCGCGGCTCGTGATACGGATCTCGGCCACCTCGGCTGATCCTCTAGAGACTGGGCATAAAATGCCCGCGTATAAGAGAAAAGAGTCGGCTAAGTGAGTGAATACAAATACCTGATTTCATCATTTCATATAATCGTACTTATATCATAAAATATGCATATACGTTAGCCGAGGGCTACACAATGAATAACGTCCACAAAATCACATAGAATCTCTTATACGATATCACGTAATACTATACATGAGCTTATAACCATAAATACTTGTATTCATTTAAAGAAACCGCCTCAGCGCCTGAAATAATCAAATGAGAATCCACCTCGAAATAGTAAACAAATGATCCCTCACAAACAATAAACAAATAAGAATGCTCCACAAATAATTAGATGAGGAATCACCTCGAAAATCACTCCCTACCCAGAGGCTACCGCTTTCAATATCGTATCACACGAGCCTCGAATCACGGGGCTACCGCTAAATATGCATGTCAGCGCTGAGCCTCGATTCGGAGACAGCATTTCAGCGTATATAAGCGTCAAAATAAATGCGCACCTGACCGCCTTGACCTTGAAGTACAGCAGCCAGCGCATGGTATAACTACAATAGCACCACGATCTCGTAACATGAATCATAATCACAACTATCTACCATTAACATTAATCTCGATACGTATCAAAATAGTCTGCGTAGCCAAACCACATGAAAAATATAAACATAATATGAAGGGTTTCGTCGTGAGATTTATGCTACTTTCGAGCCAAAAGCAATAATGATAACTCTGGTAGTCGCGTTAGGTCGGGGCTCGACTCATTCAAAAGGAAATTATACGTTCTCATAGCGTTCAGGTAGAATAACCTCTCTTATCGTCTATTAAACCAGAGTATTATACTCGTCTCACAATTCCAAATTAACTTTTAGTAATCAAATCCCCATCCCCCAAAATTTATATCTGACTTCCTAAATTTCAACTTAACTTCACATTCTAATTACTGACTTAAATTGATCGATATTCGATTAAGTCTTTTTTACCCCAGCATGTACTTTAATCACATTCCAATCAATCGACAATCTGTCGATGTAGCGACCAGCCCGAGGTAAACATACGAGTGAGAGTCATTAAAATCGAACACGAGTCGCCCGAGCCGATGGGCCATTCGGTTTAAGCGTGATTAGATTTCATCAAGAAAATGTGATCACAATAAGTTTCCCACGAATCAAAAGCTTGAGTTTTAAAATTTATAATCCATCGGTGATGTCGAAGCGACCAACCCATATATATACAACATATCTGAAATAAAGTAATGCCGTGAGAGGCTACAAAAGATAATCACATGTGTATCACAGATACAAAATGACAACTGACCCGACAAGGCTAAAGTTTCAAGAAAATCTGGCAATCGAAGCGATTGACAACGCGTCAAAATCGGTTGTGAGGATCCTGCATACCCGATGCTCACTTAGCCACCAAGACCAACTCTCAAACAGCCTCTTGGCTCAAGCGCGGCATCGGCTGGCACAAAAATCTTCTTGAAAGGGTGTAAGCCCATGAGGCTTAGTGAAACAACGAGGGGGTGGCAGACTTACCCATGCGAACTAGTCAATCGATAATATAATAGTCAAATATGAATAAAATACATATATCGGGAGGCTGCCTAAAAGGTCATACAACATAATTCCTTGGGAGAAAACTCGAACGTAATACATGAAGATATAATAGAAAGGTCTCAACCAACACAAAAATTCGAGAAAAGAAATCGATAGACTTCAGCAGCGACTAAAACTACAGTCGTGAGCCTCACATCTACCGTATCCCTTTGGTATGCCATCACTGCAATCTTGCGCGTATACTCGATCCGTCTACTGAGGAATGGGCAATCAATAATACCCCGCACTTATACGCGGTATAAGGCCAAAACAGCAGCTTATACACAAAAGTATAAGGCCACGCGCACTTATACACAAAGTATAAGGAACACAAACTCTTATACACTAAGTATAAGGCACACCGTACTTATACACTAAGTATAAGGCACACGCACTTATACACTAGAAATCATAAGTATATAAATGCGCATATCTGAGGAAGAAGGAAGTCGCTTTAACCCACAATCATCTGACATAGGTCAAATCGTTTGATACTCGAAATCGCTTTCGAGTCATAGATAACTCACAACACGTAATACCGATAACGGTACTCTACTCCCCGAACAATATCCAAGCACAGGCTAAAACATCTCACAATCGTAAGTCAAACACAATCGCCGACAATTACAGAAATCGTAAGTCTTTAGCAGACAAGATACGAGAAATCAAAAATATAAGTTGGGAGTTCATTGTACTTACCTCGAAGCAATGTAGCGCCCGCGAATATAATCACGTAATCATATAACAATTACATGTATGTCATTCTCACGTAATCATATCCATGATAACATGTTCACAATTTAAAAGTAAAATGCGTAAAATGCTTGCCCATTGAGATAAGTACTACTTTCTGGCAACTACATGAACAGCGAAAAGACTATGAATACTTGCCCTTTTCCCGCGATCAGCGCCTAAACAACACCCGAAAGTATAATCAATCCCTACTCTTATACCGGCGTTACAGAAGATACATAAGCAACTCTTAGGTAAACTATCTCTAAAAACGATCCTACTTGTGGACGGATAAGCCTTCAGTTATAATCCCATCGGACGCATATGTCGATTCCCGCTAAATTCCATCATAAACTACCGTTACAAATGGAAGCTTATAAGTCATACAACTTCAATCATCAAGTCCATAATTAACAATGCATACTCCGAAATATCAATTATAACTCGACTTGGAATTTACGCTTTTTGACATAACACCTTTTAATCAATTTTAAATCACCCAATTTAACATCATAACAACTATAATAAGATGCCGATACCAACCTCCTACACATTTTAAGGAGCTTATAAAAATATCACCAAAATTCAGCGAAAACCTAAAAGTCAACTGCGACCATGCGTCCTCGAAGCGATCTCACAAATCACGAATTAAGCCAACATATACGTCGCGGAACCCGCGTAACCAACTAAGATTTATCATAAAAATTCAATTATGGAAAAGTCAACTATGTGAAACCGAGAAATATCTCGAAGACTTGAAATTTCTTACATGGCTCGAAAGAAGAATGATGGAAAACGATATTCTGACCGATCTTGAGTTTTGGCGACAATCGAAGAAAATGGAAAATGAAATTTTTTAAGGGGAGGGGGTGAATATTTCGGCTAAACCATGAAAAAGATGATGATGAAGTGGTTTGATAATGATGATGTGGAAGATAAGCGTGACTAGATATTTAAAAACTTCGAGTCACAGATCCGGTTCGGTTAATTTCTCCATTTTGCTCGTACTTAAATCTCCACGAACCCGATTTCAAAAGATAAAATATTCCATGGCAAAAACTACTAAATTATAAATTTAATTCGGCTAAAAATTTCTGAAATATTATCGTCGAGATTATTTAAAATATCTGAGTCCACTTGCCGACGAAAATTTAAATTTTTTTTTTAAGTAACGTGTTATTATATCGCCCGACTAATTAAACCATTAAATGCAACTTCAATTCAAACACTAACTACTATCGAAACTTTTGAGCTTTCACCAGCCTGTCTACTTAAATCGCGCCAAGCCACTTTCTATTCCCCAAAATAACTATATTAAAGTCCTCTTAACCTCGTATTATAATTTAAGAAAAAAAGTCAGCCAAAGTCGTTATGACAAACAACGCTTTCCAACTGATAATCCTCCAAAAGTCGCCTCCCCAATCAATAAACTCGACTTAGATAACATTTACATCTGTATCAAAAGTCGAGATCACAAAAGTCAACACAAAAATCAAATATATAAAAGTCAACTAAAGCCTTAAATGATGAGATTTGAAGATTAGAAAAGTTTACCTATGATAATCTCGAGATAGAAACGAATTTGAGGGTTGGATTCAACAAGTTTCACCAAGAAAATGGAGAAAAAATCAAGCTTGGGGTACTATGGGTGGTTCGGCCACCTTAGGAAGAAAGAAGACAATTTCTCTTTTTTTTATGTGGAAGATGAAGAAATGAGTTAGTGGTGGTTGGTGGAAGATATTTAAGTGGAGTTTAGGTCTCCGTTTGATTCAAATTTAAACTTTCTCGGTTTAACAACATAACTTTCGAACATGTGTCAAATTAAATTTTTATCCTCAAAATATATTATCGTCATGTATTATTATTATTCGATTTCAAATTTTAACTTTAACATAAAACACTCTTGGGCAACTAAAATCATATTAAAATAATGCTTTATGCAGACGGGTTATTTCATATATATTTAATAATTTAAGTAATATTACTAATAAAATTATACTTGAAATAAAATATACTAGAAAACGAAACTAATATTATCCAAAAACAGAGCCAATCTTGCTATAAAATTGATAATACTGATTATTTTTTTAAATATTTAAGCATCGTATTTTATTGTAATTTTTCATAGTATATATTTAAAGAATTATTCGCAGTTAAAGTATCTCTTTGAAAGTAAAAATATTAATTACGAAAAAATCAGAAAGGAGGCTGTAGAAGTTTATTCAATTTTGGAATCGTTCAGATTAAGCATAAAAATAGCGAAATATTTAATAAATTGATTATATGAAACTGCGTCGCGTAACATTAGTTAAAAATAAAAGAGAGTTTTTTTGTAACTGAACCATCGCGCAGATATTCAAACGGACCTGCTCAAAGAGTAATGCACAGTGTTAGTAGTTGGACCCGTTTGGTTGATCGGACTGCATTTTGATTTGTTTAATTAGTTTATTCATAATGTATCATCTTAATCTTATTGTAGTCTGTTGACTAGTAAAATACACCATCAATGGTGTCTTCAGAGTCCATTTCACCTATAATTTTCCAATTAAAATTATTAGAGAAAATGACACAGCAAAATGTTTTAGCTTCAGCTTGACAAACCACCAATTGAAGCCACACAACCAAAAAAACTCCCAAGTAATTACCAATTTGAAGATCTTGTTGTCCTATACTCATGAAACATGCTTCACAATTCATGACGCGTCTCGGCGGACGTCGGTCGCTTAAGCTACGGTCGCAGCACTGCGTGAGCTTGAGTTCGATCGCAGCATTGAAGTAATTGTTCTTGAATCAGAATTAGATGCGCCAAATCAATGCCGAGGAATTCTACACTGGTATCTTGAATGGCTGTGTATAAAGGTGGGCATTTCTCGGGCGCATGCAACATCTCGAGACAGCCTCCTGCGTTGGTGATGAATTGCTTGGAGTGCGGGGGGGCATGTTGAAGGCGATATCAACGTATGAAACACTGTGCTTCTGTAAACGGTGGCTTTATTCATTTCCTTTCAGATTGACATAATTGTTGCAAGACTGCACCACAAACCAATGTTTAGAAATTAAATGGACAACCATAAAAGTTTGGACCAATATTTTCAATCATTCAAAAAGTCCAAACCAGAATGCTATCACTACAATTCATTGTGAGATTCAAAGATAATATACTCAACATTCAAAATAAGAACATATCTATTTGAACAGGGCATCAGATTCAGCTCGATGATCATAGGTAGGATGTGACTTTCAGTGTCAATGGCGAGGTAGTTGATGTGACTTTCTGTGTCAATGGCGTATACCCCGCCTAATAACAAAATAGCTTCATTAAAATGAGGAAATCAAGCATGAGTTCCATATGAACAAAATAACAAGATAGATTAGACTTATCAGAATTTCCAAGATGGCATAATTTACTGTGACAGTATCTAATGCAATCTATTCTTCCAAGGTATGATAATGCTCTAATAAGCTGTAAATTCTGAGTCAATTACCAGAACATACTTCATAATTCTAGATCAGATACAACTGGTAAGGCATATGAATCCGCCCAAAAGAAGTAAAAAAAAATATGAAGTGTTCAATAACAGATAATTAATTGTCCCTATAAGCAATGAAATTTGCCAGAGCAATCAATGGGGCAGCCTTCTCTTGATCAAATTCATCAAGCTGGATAAGGGCATCACGCATCAATTTCTGGGCATAATCCCTGGACTTGTCAAGACCAAGCAATTTAGGATAGGTAGCTTTATCAGCAACCAAATCTTTCCCAGCAGTTTTACCCAATTCTTCAGAAGACTTAGTAACGTCAAGAATATCATCAACAACCTGAAACAACAACCCAATACACCTAGCAAACTTCCTCAATTTTTCAACTTGATCATCACTCCCACCACCTAAAACAGCACCCATAACAACGGAACCTTCCAATAAAACAGCGGTCTTGTGGAGATGAATGAACTCCAGATGATCCAAACCCAAATCAGATAAACCCTCAGAAGACAAATCAACAACTTGACCAGCAACAAGACCTTGAGAACCAATAACTCTAGCCAACTCACCAACAACTCTAACTACTCTTTCAGGTGAAACACCTTTAGTGGCAGTTGCAACATGCTCAAAGGCAAAAGCCAAAAGAGCATCCCCAGCAAGAACGGCAGTGTCCTCACCATAAACTTTGTGATTTGTAGGCTTCCCTCTCCTCAAATCATCATTATCCATACATGGTAAATCATCATGAATCAAACTCATTGTATGAATCATCTCAACAGCGCAAGATGCAGGCATAGCAACTGATTCTTTTCCACCAACAAGCTCACAAGCAGCCAAACAAAGCATAGGCCTTACCCTTTTTCCACCTGCTAGAAGTGAGTACCTCATTGCCTCATGAATCTTCAAGGGCTCTCTAAGCATCACTGCTTCATCCAATGCTTTGTTCACAGAATCAGCCTTCTCAAACATGTACGCTTCAAAATTGAATTTGGTATGAGCTTTCTCTTCATTTTGTATGCTTGCTTGTTCACCGTTTGTTGAAATGGCTGAACCAGAAATACTCGAGGAATAGCACCAATAATTGGGTTTCTTGATCGAATTCTCAACCAAAAGATAATTGTTTAATTTGTTCTTTGAAGGATGCAGAATACTATTGGATCCAATCTGAATTGTATGGATTTGTGCCCATGTACACATTGGGTTCACAAAACTCATATTTTATACACAAATTTCACAACCTTTATTGCCTAGAGAGTCGTAAGATAAAATGAATGTGATTTGACTGAATATGTTCGTTTGTGTGCACTTATGTTTGAAAGGTTGGGATAATTTAAACAATTTTTGGCCGAGACTTCTCAATTATGATTTAATTTTTTATGTGGTTTATAAATTATTTTAATTTTTCGAACACCCACTGCATTTTGCACCTGACAAATCTCCTCAGATTATTTTTAATTGCCTAATCACCCATGATTTGGGGACTCCAATTTTCACTACAATATATACTGAAACCAACTTAAAGACATATCGAATGTATATGTTACATTAAATGATTATTTCGCCACTAATACAAAAAAGATAACGACTAAAGATAACAATTAAAAATAATCCTATCACTTTGGGCCCTGAACACACCTTACCCCGATCCCCTCACCCCCACCTCCCGCCCCTGCCCTAATTCACACACCACCAATCCCCACCACTATCCCAACCCTACACCCACCCCACTCCCATCTGCTCCCCAGCGCCCAACCCCCACCCCATTGTTTTATAGATGAAATAATCAAGGCTGCTGACTTGCTATCTCAATTGCTTCCTACCAACAACACGAAAAGGGCCATAAACCTATAGAGAATGCTAAAGTAATGTAAATAATATCTATTATTATTTCTTTTTCCCCTTGCTTTCTCATCCGAAAAAGAAAGGAGAAGTTTTTTAGCCTCCGACAAATTTGGTGTCGGACGAATAAAATTCAAGGAATGAAAAGAAATCCAAGGTCAAGAAACGATGGGTGGCTCTATTGAATTGATCATATTCATGTTCTCATTTTTTGTTTTCTTGATTTGTGAATGGACTATCGTCTTCTAGTAGTGGTCTACTGGAACAGGATGTGAACAACATTTGTCTGGAGACAAATTGTTTGTGTTGAAGTATTGTGCTCAGTTGCCATTATCTCATTGATTTGTTATTTATATATGTGGCAAAACCTCTGGCTAGAGAAAAGAGCACGGGTGATGGAGTATTAAAGTTGATAACTTGCGGTTGCGGTTTACAATCAAGAAAATTGGGTTTACGAAGCAATTTGGAGAGCGAGGAGTTTTTAGCGAATTTTGGCGAGGTTCGAAAAAATCGATGAGATAATGCCAATCCCTAGTTTGGTTAAATTGCAATTCCTAGTTGGTGGTGCGAATTGGGGGTGGAGTGAAGTATGGTAGATCGATGCCGGAGTTTCTAAAGTGGTTGCGCATCGTTGGGAGGGGGTGGGGGTAGGGGTGGGGGATAGGAGGGGTGGGGGTGGGGCAAAGTGGCTAAAGGTGGGCAGAGCTACTGCTTATTTGGGCTCCTATACTTTACCATTATACTTTTTTATACATACAAAATGTACATTTTTAGTATAATATACTATTTTACTATCAGTTTAAAATTGCGCCATTTTTCGTAAAATCTATCGAAACTAAATCTGTTAATCTGTTCTCATCTCGATTATCAAATGTATGTTTTTAATTTCAATTTAATCATTTTGAATAGTTGACTTTGTGGAGACTAGTTGACTTTTTTGAAGAAAATCTAAATCGCAAAAGACGTTATCGACTTTAATATGCTTATTTTATGATAAGTTTTCGACTTTTTAAGTTAGTCAGAAGATATTATGTTGAAACGGGTCAAGTAAAGCTTAGTAGTATTTGGGATTTTTGGAATAAGTGGTTATTAATAACGGTAACTTATTTTAAAAATTTGATTTTAATAATTAAATTTGCTTTAAGTGTTAAAGGAAGGGGCAATGTATTATAGTGAGCGAAAGGCCAATAAATTCTCACGCTTTTAATAATCGCTTACGTCACAGAGTAATCTTTCCACCTTAAGCTGACATAATTCCAGAATCAAATCGGTTGAAAAACTCTACGCTTAACTAAATGGAGTTAAATGATGTTAGCAGTAATTTGTATTCTCTGGTGTTTTTGGTTAAAAGGAACGACTTTGATTAATTAGGCGAGGCGCTTATTATTGCTAGCCAAGTAGTATTTATCTCAAGGGTGTGTAGATTTGCTTTTACTTTTTCGCTTTGAATGCCTTGAATTCAGCATACTGTATACGTTATTCATATTTTTGTGCTGATTGTTTGAGTACGACAATGTCGAGTAGTCGAGTCAGGTGGTGTTTTTGTGATTTATAGGCGTTGGTGATTTGTGTCGAAGAATTGTGACGAAGTTGTTTCCGGATTATTTTTGGTCATTTTGGGTTTTAGGTGTTTTTGTTGGTCGGGAGTGGCATATAATGAAATGTGGCAAATGTTGTTGATGTATGTCAGTTGCAATATCCTGTGACAAGCCTGTACTGAGCATGAGCGTGAAAGTCAGATTTTCGTTTGCACTGCTACGAAAAGGTTGCTTAGCTATGTCGATTTTATTACAAGTTCGCTCAGCCTCGAGGTTGATTATACATTAGTCAGGGAACCGATTTATGCTCGAGTTGTTTAAGCAGTCATAGTACTAGTGTTGTTAGTGAGTTGTGAAATTGGACGGCTCAGTTGTTTAGACGTTGACAAGCATAAATGGGCTGTTGATAAAGATGTAGTCAGGGACTTAATTGCGTCATGTTGTCGCTGTTTTGGTGACGCCGATATACTTTTATTATGCAAGCATGACAAACAAACTCTAATGATATTTTCTTTTAATATGGCCTCAGTTCTATAGTATTATGTCATATCTATCTATTTTATGCGAATTTAACTACTCTTATATTACATTATACGTGCTGAAGTACTCAGCTTCTCGAGATAAGTATTCACTAAGCTTCTCGCAGCCTTACACCCTATTCGCTTGGCTGGCTTCCATTTTATTTGTGCCCTGCTGATGTGTGTTGCTTCAAGATTCCCGGATTTCAGGCGAAAGCGATCGTGGCCTTAGCTTGTGTAAGCTGACAAGACAAGAGATCCTCACGCCTTGTTGTTTTTTATTGTAGTCCGGATTTCTATTTTGTTGTTATTTCTGAGATTTTCGTAATCGTATTGTTGTTGATGTTTTGTATACGGAGATCGTTGTATATTGGTTAGGTTGGTGGTTGCAGTAAGCTCTTCGATCGTTTTCTAAGAGATCCCGAAATTTAAGTGGAAGCTTGGTACCCTAATGAGGCGACTGAAGTTCATCGTAGACATGAAGATTATATTTCAGCCTGATTGCAAGATGTGAGTGGCTGAGATTTATACAAGCCACCAATTTATGTAATTTCCACGGTAGTGAACGCGACTGGGGGTAATTTCAAGGCTTCATCCTGACTCTGTAGGAGAGGATCCTGCATTGGGAGCGATTTTGTAGAGCTATTCAAAGAGAACTATTGTCTGAGTACCCATATGGCTACCTTAGAGAGAGATTTGATTATGTTTACTTAGTATGAGATCTCGATGAGTAGCCAGAGATGCCAGCTCGTGTCACCGCTTATAGCCGCGCATCCCATCGAAAGTAGGAAGATCAGATGGTGATTCCGTGACGGGTTGACTGGGAGTATCCGCCACAGTTATCATCGATGACCTTTCGCTATTTTCACGGAGTTGGTGAATGCCGCATCAAGTCGACGGAGTTAGCCGAAATTCTCAAGTTACTCAAAGTAAGCAGGGACTTCCTACGCGAGGCGCTGGGCATCGGGTGGACCTTCTAATTTGATATTTCAAAGAAAGGAGGATGGTCCAAATGCACTGCTTTCAAAGGCACTTCGTTGTTCGCTTCCGAGTTATTCAGCCTTCTTCTCGCAACGCCGCTTCCGCTAGATTCGGGTGGATTTCAAGGAGTTAGCACTCGAAGTTCCTAAAGCGATGTCGATGTTTCCGCTGTGGTCGATCAATATAGAATGCGTGATTGCTCGAGAATGATATGTTTCATTTCCAGCGCCTTACATCTGCGAGGGCTTCATTCTCCGTAGAAGGCGGTGCTAGTACTTTCACTGATGTCATGGTAGGTGGATATCGTGCGGTGGACGCTGAGGCCGTGGAGGCCGTGTCGCGAGCTTGAGGTTCTCGGGAAAGACGCAGAGTGCCTGTGAGCGCGCCGGTAGAGGCTGACATGTAGTTATCACAGAGGCGCCGATACCTTGTAGTCGGGACGGTACCTGTTATGTGATTCGAGGCGAGGTGCTTTTTGATTCCCTGGAGCTACTTCACCATTTATTTTCCAAAGTTTTGTTGATGTTTTATCTTTATGTCGGGAGTATTTACTTGTTCCGCTTATTATCATGACACCAGCAAAAAGGTCAATCGAGGTTAACATGTCCATAGAGATCGCCTCGAGCGCGAATAATTAGTTGCTAGTTGCACCCACGCCCTGCTTGGAAGCTGGGTGACTTTGATCTTATCTTGGGTAATAATGGTCGAGACAACACTAAGATTGGATCGCCACCCTAAAGGGAGATCATCTTTCATGAGCGGGTACACCAAGTATTCTGCTTGTGGGAGTTAGAAGAGATCTCTACCATCGAGTTTCATTTCAAAACTCGAGGCCGTGAAGCTGATGCAAGAAAGGTCAGGTTGGGTTTCGGGGTACGGGTCGACCTGTAGAGAGGAGAGCGATTGGAGGATGTTCAAATCTCGTGAGTATGTCGATGTTTTTCCCGAGGATCTACCTGTGTTTACCGACAAATCTATGAGGTGGAGTTTCTTCGATTGAGGTAGTTCCGTGTACCGCCTCCCATTTCTATCACAACAGATAGAATGGCTCCAACAGAGTCAAGACCCGCTTATAGGAACTACTTGATAAGTGGGTTCATCGCATCGAGTGTTACCCCTCTGGATGCACCCGCCTCGCTTGGTGGAAGAAGGCGGATGGTACGCCGAGGTCACAGATAGACTACAGCAACAAGGTGACGATCAAGAACCGTTATCGACATCGGTGATGATGATCTATTTGATCATCAGGATGCTAAGGTGTTTTCGAAGATTGATTGATCCGGTTATCACCAAATAGATCAAGGAGGGTGACATTCAAATCACCTTTCGATCCCAAGATAAGTAATTCAGGAGTTTAAGTATGCCATTTGGGTCGATTTAACGCACTAACAAAGAGATTCATGGATTCATGAATCGGGCAAGCTGAGTTCCCTCGGATAACTTCGTGATTGTGTTCATTACATATTCTGGACGCCTCGGGAAAGGACGAGGAGGAGCACGAGACACCGTAGGTCAGGTTGGAGTACTGGCATCACGTGTCAGACGCCACCCCACCAAGTGTGAATTTTGGCTGGCAAAGTTACAATTTCGGGTCATGCCAGATCGTGAAAGTATTTGCGTGATCCTCAAAAAGGAGGTCAGGAATAACTAGAGCCACCACGAGTATGACCGAGGCGAGGGAGTTTCTTGGGCTCGATGGGCATTACAGAGGTTTATCATGACTTCTCGCCACTGCGACTGATGACCAATTTGACCAAAGGCCCTTTTATTCGGGACGGGGATCAAGTAGAGTTGTTTCGCAGAGTCAAGGCTAAGCCGACTACCGCACCGGCTTAGCCTTTACCATCCGTGTTCCGAGGATTACGTGATATACATCACGCCACACCGTGGGTCGGGTCAGTTGACGTTAGTAACGGGAGAAAGTCATTTCTATGCTTATCGACAGCCTGAGGAACCACGAGGTGCTAATTAATTCGAACCATGATCTTCAGTTGGCACGATTGTCTTTGAGTCGAAAGTTGGGCGGAGGCATTACTTGTACTAAGCCGATGCCGTATTTTACCGATCATAAAAATTTGAAGTACCTCCCGGCCGCAGAGACTCTTGAATTTGAGGCGTAGGAGACGGATGGAGTTTATCAATGTATCACTTACGTGACTATCGAGCATCACCAGGAAGGCGAATGTGAAGGGCAGATGCTTGTAATTTACTCCGCCCCAAATGCCGCCCGAAAGTAGAGTCATTAAAACCGAACACTGTGAAGTCACCAAACCGACGGACGACTCGCTTTAAAACACAATTGCTTCATCCAAAAACGTGATCACAATTAAGTTTCCCAAATCAAAACAGCTTTTTAAACTTTATAATCCATCGCTTGATATCAAACGACCAACCCATAAATATATACACAACATATCCCAAAATAAAGACGCACATAAAAGAGAGTAAGCATACCTTAATACAAAATGACAACAACGACACAAGTTTCAAAGGAAAATACAACAATCAAACAATTGACAACACATCAAAATCGATCATGGTGATCTTTCTCTCGCCACCCGATGCTTCACCTAGCTACTGAACAAAAATCCTCAAATGCCTTCGCTCAATCGCCGCCCGCTGCTAGCACAAACGAAATGCCGCCAATGCGAAGGGCGTAAGCCGAGGTTTAGTGAAACTTAGCACAAAGTAACTTACCATACGGAACTAGTCAATCAATAATATAATAGTCAAATATGAATGCAATACATATATCCGTGACTACCTGTCATACAACATGATTCCACATGAAATCTTAGACATAATACATGAAAATATAATAGAAAGTTTGAAGAACACACACAATTCCGTAGTTAAATCAAGAGACTCAACAATGACAAAACTCTAGTCATCAAAACTCCTATCTCATATCCCCACCAAGATACTAACCTCTAACGCGCATACGTCAATCCGCCTACCTCGTGAAACGGGACTAATCAATAATCACCCCTCAAGACTTATGCACCGTGAGTATAAGGCCAAAACCGCACTTATACACAGCAGGGGTGCACCGCACTTATACACAAAGCAGGCACACGCAGACTCATACACTAAGTACAAGTGGACACCGCTCTTATACACTAAGCATGTGGCACACCGCTCTTATACACTAAGTATAAGGCACACCGCTCTTTTATACACTAAGTATAAGGCACACCGCACTTATACACCAAGATAAGGCACATATCGTCGCATATACCGCAAGGGAAGCGAGAGTCACCTAACCCCTAATCATCCCAACATAGGTCAAACTCGATACTCAAGTCACCTCAAGTCATACATAACTCTAACCATCACCTCAGTCAACCAGTTTTATTCTACTCCCAAACAATATCCAAGCACACAAATTAAAACATCTCACAATCGTAAGTCGCAAACACAATCACGACAAGGTCACGTAAATCATAAAGGTCGATGTGCGCCACGTAAATCGAAATATAAGTCGGTAGTTCAAGCCATTACTTACCCGAAGCAATCTTCAACGCCACATAATATAATCACATAATCATATAACAATTACATGTATATCATTCTCACGCAATCATAACACAATAATATGTATATCATTCTCACATAATCATATCATATAAATTGTTCATGTATATCATTCTCACATAATCATGTCACAATAACATGTTCACACACTTAAAGTAAGTACGTAAAGTAACACCATGTAGATAAGCATCTACACTTCCGCTAAATACCGCAAAACCTTCGAAAACAATAAGGTAACCAGCTTCTTTTTGTCCATATCAACGCTTAAAAACACCTAGAAAGTATAATCAAGACCTACTACTATACCGGGCGTTTCTGTATATACATAAACAACTCTTAGGGGAACTATCTCTAAATGCTTTAATACGACGATAAACTATCGAATTATAATCCCATCGGACACAACCCAATCGATCCCCGCTATAATTCCATCTTATTACTTAATCATTATAAATCAACTTATAAGTCATTTAAGTTAATCGCCAAGTCCATAATTAACAACCTATAATTCATCATCAATTATAATTCAACTCTGAATTAACACTTTTCAACCTTATTCCCTTTAATCAATTTTAAATCACCAATTTAATATCACAATAGCTACAATAAGGTCCCAATCTAACCCCCTACACATTTAAAGTCTCAGAAAAATATCACCCAGAAAGTCAATCAAAACCTAAAAAGTCAACTCCAACATAACATCCTCGTAAACGAATTTCTAAATCATGAATTAATCACTTGCAGCACGTCACAGTAACTCCATAACCAACTAAGATTCATCATAAATTGAATCATGGAAAAGTCAACTAAAAAGTCAACTATGTCAAAACCTAAGAAATATCTCTCGAAAGACTCAACTTTCATACCTTAACTCAAGAGACGACGGTAATCCATATTCTACAAACGATCTTCGAAGCTCGAATGACAATCACAGAGAAATGAAGAAAATTCAAGTGGGGGAGGGAGATGGCATGGCCAAAATGAGGAGAAAAGACGACGGTTGTTTGGATTATGACGATGCTGGAAGAGCAAGTTACGGTTAGATATTTAGAAAACTCGAACCTGCCGGCTTCTGCAAGCACTCCTCCTATCGCATTCTAAATCTCCACGAACCCCGATTCCAAAGATAAAATATTCCATGACAAAAACTACTAAATTATAAATGTAATTCGGCTAAAAAATTTTACGAAATAATATTATCATCGAGATTATTTATACTATCCCCGGTCCCACCGCCGATCGAAAAATTAAATTTTTTTTTTTCAGAATTCAAGTTATTACAATCTACCATCAATAAAATTTCTCGACTCTAAATTTGTCAACCAAACAACCAAAAACATATAACAACACAAAATCAATTATCACACAAAAATAAAAGAACATTAACTCCACTTCGCCAACCGTGAAATCACATCTCACCCCACTCTCACATCCCCATCGATAACCCGCAGCCTCATCTCGCCGAAATTCTAAGATTCGATCCGTGGCTAATCGGTCGAACTCTCATACGGGGCGGTAAAAATCTCCCGTCGCTATCACATCAAAGCCCACTCCCAACTCAAGCTTCATCCTCTCTCTCGATCCTTTGATTTCTTTCTACTCACAGATCGCCTATTACATTTGCCTTCCCTCAAGGCGGTACTTAATAGTCAAGTCATAATCACTCGATTTAACTCCATCCACCTCTCCGCCTCAAATTCAAATCTCAAGGCCGGTAGATACTCTCTCAAACTCTTACGATCGTGAAAATCGCATTTATCCCCATGCTTTATAATGTCTCCCACAACTTCAACGAAAAGACTATCGCCACTAGCTCAAACTCATGGGTCGGATATTTTCCTCGTGATTTCTCAACTGCTTGGGAAGCATAGGCAATCACCTTCCCATCCCCCCGCATCGAACACACCCTAATCCCTCGACGCGAAGACGCTATAAATCACGTAGCCTGCAACTGCACGGTATCGCTAACACCGAATCAAGTCAACTTCTCCTTAATACCCCTCAAACAATCCTCACAATCATCATCCCAAATAAACGTGAACCCCTTTTCCGTCAACCCGGTCAATGATGCCGCAATCAAGGAAAAGTCCTTGATGAACCACGACAACCAGCCTAACCCCAAGAAACTCCTAACCTCGCCGACTCATGGGAGTGCTCCCAATTGTTCACGCCTCCACCTTCTCATGGATCAACACAAATACCTCGCCGTAAAATAACATGACCCAGAATTGCACTTTCGCCAACCGTAACTCACATTTGGAAAACTTGCATACAACCGCGCTGCCTCTCAAGGTCTCTCAACACACCGCAAATGCCTCTCATGCCTCCCTCTAGAATATATCAAATATCATCAATGAATACCACCACAAACTCATCCGCATACTCCCCAAACACCCGCTCATCAAATCCATAAAGGCCGGTGCATCTTGTCAATCCAAACGGCATCACTATAAATTCATCATGTCCATAATCTAGATCGGAAAGTCGATTGAATATCCTCCCCTTTGGATCTTCAATCGATGATAACCGCACGCAAAACAATCTTCGAGAACACCTCGCATCCTTCAAATGATCAAACAACACACCTCGGCAAATGGGTACGGTTCTTAATGGTCACTTATTCACCGCCTTTACAGTCAACGCACGCCTCATCGAACCATCCTTCTTTTCACAAACACACCGGGCGCATCTGAGATACACTGTCTGGATGAATCCCTTGTCCAACAACTCCCCGTAATTGAGTCCGCAATTCCCCGCACTGCCAGAGCCATCCTGCACGGTGGAAGAGAAATTGGCGCCCGCACTGTGAATAACCTACCTGCAAATTGATCTCCTTCAAGAACCCCTGCAAGCTCCTCTGAAAAACATCTCAACTTCTTAACAACCCGTGCATCCTCTACTCGCCTCTTTCTCTACTCAAATCAACCACATACCCCAAGAACCGAATACACCATTTCCGAATAATCAATCTCCTAGCCTCAAGTGTCGATATACAAAACCTCCGAAGTGCAAATTCGCTTCCTCAAACCCGGATATCCGTCTCCCAACCCACAGCACTTCCTTCCTCGACGGCAATCAATAACGTACGACAAGCTTCAACCAATCCATACCAAAGATAAAGTCAAAATCGAAAGCTAATGGAAGTAAATCAACGTATTAATAACCAAATGACAAATAATCAAAGCGACGCCTCTATATACAAATCTAACCACAACCCGACCTCCCTACAGAGTTATAATCTCAAGTTGAACAGCAGCACACAACATACGATAAGCAAGTAAAATAAAAACTCGAGAAACAAAAGAATGCATAGCCCGAGAATCAAACAACACTCGGCCTCAATATCACAAAGGAATAATGTACCACACCACTGCTGGGTATCTCAAGTCCCAACCTCGATCAGCCTCCGCCAGTCGCTACTCCAACGACACCCTCCGAGGTCCTACAGCCCACATCCCTCGGCCTCCACGACCACCACGACTTCGAGCAACCGCCCAATCGGTGTCAAGTACAGATCTCCCCTCCGGTGCCTCAGGACACTTCAAATGTCCTACTACCGGCACGATAGCAAGCATCACCCTCTCCGGCAATCCTCGCCGTCAGGCCCAATCCGACCACAACGGTAACACAAACCGATACCTCCCTAGACCCTCTAAGACTACTTCCGGGACTCACGATTCGCAGCGCCCACCGCAAGCAGGCGAGAAGCAATAACATAACTCTAAGCGAATCGTCGGAGCACCGAAGTTGACTCGCCAGACGATCACGGGTCCTGCCCCTCCTCTCGAACTCTGTGAGCTGGGCGCCACCGTAAAAGAAAGTCTCGTGTCGACTCCTCCTTGATCCACTCGCCTCGGCTCGCTTAACTCATTTCCATCTTCGTGACCGCATTCCTCAAAGACGGAAAACTAGTAAAATCCATCAAATGAGACTGCGACGTATCTACCACGCCAACCCATCCCCGAATCTAACGCATCCTCTTCGCCTAACGGGATAAACATCGAGTAGGCCGGGCATGCATCGAACTGCCTCTCATACGCCCACCGACCTCAACCCCGAGTCAACGAACCAGCCTCCAAGGCCGCTGGCCCTGGGCAATACCTCCGAAGCAGCTCAACAACCTTCCCAGACACATGAATCCCCCTCTCAGCCGAGACGCACTCGTGTTCTCCCACCGCCACGGCACCTCGTGAGGCGTTCAGGCAGCAAACTTCACTCTCATCTCGCCCCCAATCCCCATCGGCTCAAAAATAGACTTCATATCTCGGATGAACTCAATAGCCTGCCCCAAGCGAACCCCCGCAAACTTCTCAAGGATCCCTCTTCAGAAACCGATCAAACAACTTGCTCGAATTGACTGTTCTAATTCACCGAGCATTCACACTCTCTACGAGGTCTACCCCAACCTCCTCAACATTCTCGTAAGATCGCACCTCCGACCTCGCCGGGTCCACGCCACTCATCGACAAGATACCCCTACCAGCCGGCCTCCTCGGGCCTACCTCGCACCTCTCGCTCTACTCCCTCAACTGGGGCGGCATCCTCTCAATGCCTACTTAACAAAGAAAAGACTCTTTACTTTTTATAAAAGACACCACTCACCACAACTCAAAGAAAACAAGAGGGGCACACAACCACACAAATACCTGGCAATCAAACCCAAGCTCGATACCAAAATTGTAACGACCCCTGTGTGGTCCGCCTCGAGGCGAAGAGTCATTAAAACTGAACACTGTAGTCACCAAAAACCGACGGACGACTATTTAAAAACACACCAAGCTTCATCCAAAACGTGATCACAATTAAGTTTCAAATCAAACAGCTTTTAAAATTTATAATCCATCACCGATATCGAACCACCACTCCATAAATATATATACACAACATATCCTTAAAATAAAGTACGCCGGCAAAAGCTACAAAAGAGAGTAAAGATCGCACTGTATCACAAACGACAACACTGACAAGCGCTAAAGTTTCAAAAGGAAAATACAACACCAAACAATTGACAACACATCAAAATCGCATCGCGGGTGATCCTCTACTACCCGACGCCACCTAGCCACTGAACAAAAATCCTCAAACAAAATTTCGCTCAATCGCCGCCCGGCTGCCCGGCACAAATGAAATGCCGCCTAACGCGGTGGGGCGTGTTCAGAGGCTTAGTGAAACTTAACATTGCGGGTGAACTTACCATGTCGGAACGGAAGTCAATCAATAATATAATAGTCAAATACGAATGCAATACATATATCCGTGACTACCTAAAAAAGGTCATACAACATGATTCCACAGAAATCTTAGACATAATACACGTAAGATATAATAAAGTTTTAGCAAACACATAATTCCATAAAGTTAAATCAAGAGACTAACAATGACTCAAAACCTCAGTCATCAAAAACCTCCTATCTCTCATATCCCTACCTCAAGGCCACCTCTAACGCAAGATATGCTCAATCCGCCTACCTCGCTAAGTGTAATGGACTAATCAATAATCACCCCGCACTTATATCGCATTATAAGGCCAAAAACCGCACTTATACACAAAGATAAGGCACACGCACTCATACACTAAGTACAAGCGTGACACCGCCTTATACACTAAGTATGTGGCACACCGCCTTATACACTAAGTATAAGGCACACCGCTTCCTTATACAAGAAGATAAGGTACACCGCACTATACACCAAGATAAGGCACACCGCACTTATACACTAAGTATAAGGCATTATCGCCGCATATCCCTGCAAAGCGGCGAGAGCCACCTAACCCCCCTAATCAATCCCAACACAGTCAAATCCTTCGATACTCAAGCCTCAAGTCATACATAACTCTAACCATCACCTCAATAACCACCTATTCTACTCCCCAAACAATATCCAAACACACAATTAAAACATCTTACAATCTAAGTCAAACACAATCACGACAAGGCCACGTAAATCATAAAGTTAATGACAAGGCCATTTAAATCATAAAGGTTTATTAAAGTCATACGTAAATCGAAATATAAGTTGGAGTTCAAGCTATTACTACCTCAAGCAATCTTCAACCAATGTAATATAATCACACAATCATATAACAATTACATGTATATCATTCTCACGTAATCATAACATAATAACATGTATATCATTCCTCACATAATCATATCATAATAACATGTATATCATTCACATAATCATATCACAATAACATTGTTCACACAATTTTAAAGTAAGTACGTAGCAACACCCGCAGATAAGTACCCACCTCTCGCTAGCTACCGCAAAACCTTCGCGAAAACACCGCGTAATCGGCTTTTGTCCACGATCAACGCCAAACAACACCTTAAATTATAATCAAGACCTACTACTATACCGGCGCTCTAGACGATACATAACCAATCCTAGAACTATCTCTAAACAAATAACATGACGGATAACCATCGAATTATAATCCCATCTGACACAACCCAATCGATCCTCGCTATAATTCCATCTTATTACTTAATCATTACAAATCAACTTATAAGTCATTTAAGTTAATCACAGTCCATAATTAACAACCTATACTCCGAAATATCAATTACAACTCAACTTGGAATTAACACTTTTTCAACCTTATTCCCTTTAATCAATTTTAAATCACCAATTTAATATCACAATAGCTACAATAAGGCCCCAATTAAACTTCCTACACATTTAAGGTCTCAGAAAAATATCACCCAGAAAGTCAATCGAAACTAAAAAGTCAACTCCACCATAACATCCTCAACGACTTCTAAATCATTTAATTAATCACTTATATACTCTAACCCATAACCAACTAAGATTCATCATAAAATTGAATTATGGAAAAGTCAACTAAAAGTCAAACTTATGTCAAAACCCAAGAAATATCTCGAAAGACTCGAACTTTCATACCTTAACCTCAAGAGAATGATTGTGAGAACGATATTCTACAAACGCATCTCGAAGCCTGAAGAACCAAGAGAGAAATGGAAGAAAAAATTCATGGGGAGTGGAGACGGTATTCTCGGCCAAACGAGAGAAAGATGCATGCAAGAGCCTGACATGATGACGCTGAAAGATAAGCACGGTTAGATATTTAGAAAACTCGGTTCGCTCTCGGCTTCTCCGCCATCGCATTTTAAATCTCCACGAACCCAATTCCAAAGATAAATATTCCATGACAAAAACTACTAAATTATAAACGTAATTCGGTTAAAAAAATTTACGAAATAATATTATTATCATCGTAGATTATTTATACTATCCTGTCCCAATCACGACCGAAAATTTAAATTTTTTTTTCTAACGCCGTTATTACACTCTAGCCTGGAAGGAAGCGAAAAGCACCCAAAGGTGCATGGGGCAATTGAGCCGATCTTAGGTCAGAAAGCGACGGTGAGTTGTTACAATACGTAACTGAACGAAGCATGAG
>JADFUC010000618.1:0-17316 GCA_019722365.1 Lithospermum erythrorhizon | reverse complement strand
AGTTACGTATTGCTATTCTTTGTCGCCATCGGATGCCGAGTACTCTGAAGCTCATCGCTTAGATATAATTTGGTGGTCCAGTTCTCTGCGTGTTAGCAAAAGTCGGAGTCGACCCATGTTTGCCGTGAACAAACCATGGCCGACTGGTGGCAAAAGCGCGCCTGCCGGAACGCCGCTCTTCTCCTCGGAGATCCCACGAGGTGGGATGGCAAGCTTCGATCTTGCGCTTATCGGCAGTAGGGTGTCCCCTGGCGTCCGCCGTTCACAGTATGTCGCTTTTGTCGCTTTGTTTGTGTTGCGCCTTTGAAGGTCACCCGCTTGTGGGTGGTATTTTATTTTTGTATCGCCGTTTTTTCTAGCCATGTTTTGCGATTGAGCCCCGGCCCACTTTTAGCTACGATCTAAGGTTTTTTAGATACTATCTAAGGTTTTTATTTTTTGGGTTTTTCCTACTGCATCTATGTATGACAATTTTATTTAAATTAACGCTGAAGTCTCGTGCCAGGGTTTTAACTAAAAAAAAAATCAATTCGTAAGCTAATATTAGGGAAACATTGAAAAAAACTCGAACGGATTGGCGCTCGGATGCGAGAAATGCCGTTTTTTGTTTCGCCCAAATAAACTCAACGCATTTAACTAAAATAGAATCGCTGATTTTCTCCTCAACATCATTCGTAAGCTAATATGAGGGAAACATTGAAACAAAACTCAACCGATTATGCTCGATAGGAGAAAATGCTTATTTCGTCACCAAATAAACCTCGAACGCATCTAACTAAAATGTAATCTGATTTTCTCCTTGTAACATCATTCGTAGTTTCAATATTAGGGGAACATTGAAAAAAACTCGAACGGATTATGTCGATAGGAGAAAAATGCCAAGCCATTGGGGCCCAAATAAACTCGAACGCATTTAACTAAAATAATCGCTTGATTTTCTCCTAGAACATCACGTAGTTAATACGAGGGTAACATTGAAAAAACTCGAAGGATTGCGCTCGGATAGGAAAATGTTTTTTCTCGATTCGGCCCAAATAAACTCATATTTAAATTCAAATAGAATCGCTAATTTTCTCCTAGAACATCACTGTGAAGCTAATATTAGGGAATATTAAAAAACCTCGAACGATCAAGGCTCGATAGGAGAAATACCGTTTCTGCTTTCCGCCAAAATAAACTCGAACATACGAACTAAAATAGAATCCCTTGCTTTTCTCCTAGAACATCATTCGTAGTTTCAATATTAGGAACATTAAAAAAACTCGAACGGATTATGCTCGATAGGGAGAATGCCGTTTTGGCCCAAATAAACTCGAACGCATTTAATTCAAAATAGAATCGTTGATTTTCTCCTAGAACATCATTCGTAGTTAATATGAGGGGAAATTGAAAAAAAACTTCAACGGATTGGCGCTCGATAGAGAAAATGCCGCTTTTTTCGCTTCCGGCCCAAATAAACTCGAACGCATTTAACTAAAATAGAATCGCTTGATTTTCTCCCTAGAACATCATTCGTAAGCCAATATTAGGGAACATTGAAAAAAAAAACTCCTAACTGATCAAGGCTCGGATAGGAGAAAACGCCGCTTTCTCAAGCGCCTCAAATAAACCTCGAACGCATTTAATCCAGCTTGATTTTCTCCTAGAACACGTAACAATGAAGCCAATATGAGGGTAACATTGGAAAACCCGAAATGATCATGTCTCGATGTGAGAAATGTCGCTTTTTCGATCGGCCCACAAACCTCGAACGCATTTAACTAAAATAGAATCGCTTAATTTTCCTAGAACATCATTCGTAAGCTAATATTAGGAACATTAAAAAACTCGAATCCGATCAAGGCTCTGACAGAGAAAATAACGTTTTCGCTTCTACTAAAAATAAACTCGAACATACGAATCCAAAATAGAATCCCTTGCTTTTCTCCTGTAACATCATTCTCAGAAGCCAATATTAGGGGGAATATTAAAAAAACCTCGAACTGATCATGTCGGATAGGGAGAAAATGCCGCTTTTTCTGCTTTCAGCCAAAATAAACTCTAACATACGAACTAAAAATAGAATCCCTTTGCTTTTCTCCTAGAACATCATTCTAGTTAATATTAGGGGAACATTAAAAAACTCCTCTAACGGATCATGCTCGGATAGAGAAAATGCCGCTTTGGCCCAAATAAACCTCGAACGCATTTAACTAAAATAGAATCGCTTTTGATTTTCTCCCTAGAACATCATTCGAAGCTAATACGAGGGGGAACATCAAAAAAAAACTCAACTGATCATGTTTCTGATAGAGAAAATGCCGTTTTTTCGCTCGCCCAAATAACCTCGAACGCATTTAACTAAAATAGAATCGCTTGATTTTTCCCTAGAACATCATTCGTAGTTAATATTAGGGGAACATTGAAAAACTCGAACGGATTATGCTCGGATAGAGAAAATGTCGCTTTTCTCGCTTGGGCCCAAATAAACTCGAACGCATTTAACCCAAATAGAATCGCTTGATTTTCTCTTGTGAACATCATTCGTAGAATTCAATATTAGGGGAACATAGAAAAAACTCGAACGGATTGCGCTCGGATAGGAGAAAATATCAAGTTTCTCAAGCGGCCCAAATAAACTCGAACGCATTTAACTAAAATAGAATAGCTTGATTTTCTCCGAGAACTTCATTCGTAAGCCATTATTAGGGGAACATTGAAAAAAAACTCGAACGGATTATGCTCGATAGAGAAAATGCCGTTGCTGCCCAAAGAAACCTCGAACGTGACGACTAAAGAATCCCTTTGATTTTCTCCCGTAACATCAACTCTAAGCTCATATTAGGGGAACATTTAAGAAAAAATCGAACGGATTATGCTCGATAGAGAAAATGCCGTTTCATTTTGGCCCAAATAAACTCGAACCTTCTCGAACTAAAAATAGAATCGCTTGATTTTCTCCCCTAGAACATCATTCGTAAGCTAATACGAGGGGAACTTTGAAAAACCGGAAACGGATTATGCTCGATAGGAGAAAATGCCGTTTTTCGCTTCGCCCAAATAAACTCGAACGCATTTACAAAATAATCGCTTGATTTTCCTAGAACATTATTCGTAAGCTAATATTAGGGAAACATTGAAAAAAAAACTCGAACGGACAAGGCTCGGATAGAGAAAATGCCGCTTTCTTTCGGGGCCCAAATAAACTCGAACGCATTTAACTAAAATAGAATCGCTTGATTTTCTCTTAGAACATCATTCGTGAATCATTAGGAACATAGAAAAACTCTCGAACGGATTGCGCTCGATAGGAGAAAATGCCGCTTCTCGCTTGGGCCTGGGAAAAGCCTAACATACGAACTAAAATAGAATCCCTTGATTTTCTCCCCAGAACATCAGAAGCTAATATTAGGGGAACATTCAAAAAATCGAATCCGGACATGTCGATAGAGAAAAGCCGCTTCATTTGGCACCAAATAAACTCGAACATTCAACTAAAATCGAATCGCTGATTTTCTCCTAGAACATCATTCGTAAGATAATATGGGGAACATTTTAAAAAACCGAACGGATTATGCTCGGATAGAGAAAATGCCGCTTTTTCGCTTCGCCCAAACTCGAACATACCTAACTAAATAGAATCCCTTGATTTTCTCCTAGAACATCATTCGAAGCCAATATTAGGAACATTGAAAACCAACGGATTGCCTGGATAGGAGAGAAAATGCCGCTTTTTTCTCGCTTGGGCCCAAATAAACCTCAACGCATTTAACCAAAATAGAATCGCTTGATTTGTCCTAGAAACATCATTCGTGAAGCTAATATTAGGGGAACATTGAAAAAACTCCAACGGATTTCATGCCTCGATAGAGAAATGCCGCTTTCTCGCTTTTGGCCCAAATAAACTCAACGCATTTAACTAAAATAATCGCTTGATTTTCCTAGAACATCATTCGTAGCTAATATGAGGGGAACATTAATAAAAACTCGAACGGATTATGCTCGATAGGAGAAAATGCCGTTTTTCTGCTTAGCCCAAATATACTCGAACGCATTTAAGTTTCATAATCGCTTGATTTTCTCCCGAACATCATTCGTAAGCTAATATTAGGGGAACATTGAAAAAACTCGAACGGATTATGCTCGACAGAGAAATGCCATTTTCATTTGGCCCAAATAAACTCGAACGCATTTTAACCAAAAGTCAGAATCGCTGATTTTCTCCTAGAACTTCATCTCGTAAGCTTTCAATATTGGGGAACATTGAAAAACTCTAACGGATTATGCCGGACAGTGGTAAAAATGCGCTTTTTCTGCTTCGCCCAAATAAACTCGAACGCACGGTTGTAAATAGAATCCCTTGATTTTCTCCCCGTAACATCAACTTCTAAGCTCATATTAGGGGAACATTGAAAAAATCAACGGATTGGCGCCGGATAGGAGAAAAATGCCGCTTTCATTTTGGCCCAAATAAACCTCGAATATCTTCGAACTAAAATAAGAATCGCTTAGTTTTCTCCTAGAACATCATTCAAGCTAATATGAGGGGAACATTGAAAATTGGAACGGATTGTTGGATAGAGAAAATGCCGCTTTTGGCTTCGCCTAAAGAAACTAACTGAAATAGAATCATGATTTTCCTAGAACATCATTCGTAAGCCAATATTAGGGGAACATTGAAAAACTCGAACGGATCATGCCGATAGGAGAAAATGCCGCTTTCTGCCTGGGCCCCAAATAACTCGAACGCATTTTAACTAAAATAGTGGTTTGGATTTTCCTAGAATACTTAATGAAGCTAATATGAGTGTACCATTTAAAAAACTTAAAGGATTGCGCTCGATAGGAGAAAATGTCGTTGGATTCTACCAAATAAACTCTTTAACGCATTTAACTAAAATAATCGCTTAATTTTCTCCTAGAACATCATTCGTAAGCCAATATTAGGGGAACACAAAAAAACTCGAACGGATTGGCGCTCGATGAGAAAATACCGTTTTTTCTGCTTTCGCCCAAATAAACTCGAACATACGAACTAAAATGAATCCCTTGATTTTCTCCTGTAACATCATTCGTAGTTAATATTGTGGGAACATTGAAAACTCAAACGGATTGGTGCCTTGACAGTAGGTAACGCCGCTTTTTTCTGCTTCGGCCCAAATAAACTCGAACGATTTAACTAAAACATAATCGCTGATTTTCCAGAACATCATTCTTTAGTTACATTAGGGGAACATTGAAAAAAATCAACCTGATTATGCTCTGACAGAGAAATGCCGTTTTTCGCTTTCTCGCCCAAATAAACTAACATTTAATTAAAATAAATCTCCTGATTTTCTCCCAGTAACATCAATCCTAAGATCATATTAGGGGGAACATTGAAAAAATCGAATCCGATTATGCTCGATAGGAATGTGTTCTCTTGCTTTGGCCCAAATAACCGAACGTACGAACTAAAATAGAATCGCTTGATTTTCTCCTAGAACATCAACAAGCTAATACGAGGGTAACATTGAAAACTCGAAGGATTGCATTCGATAGAGAAAATGCTTCGATTCGACCAAATAAACTGAACGCATTTAACTAAACAGTATCGCTTGATTTTCTCCTACAACATCATTCGTAAGCTATTAGTGGGAACATGGAAAAAAACTCCTAACGGATCGCGCCGATGTGAGAAAATACCGCTGCTTCGCCCAAATAAACCCCTGAATATTTAACTAAAGAAACTTTTGATTTTCTCCTAGAACATCATTCTACATAAACATTGAAAAAAACCTCGAATCACTATGCTCGGATAGAGAAAACGCCGCTTTTTTCGCTTCGCCCAAATAAACCGAACGCATTTAACTAAAATAGAATCGCTTGATTTTCTCCTAGAACATCATTCAAAGTTATGAGGGGAACATTGAAAAAAACTCAACGGATTGCTCGGATAGGAGAAATGCCGCTTCGCCCAAACAACTAACGCATTTTAACTAAATAGAATCGCTGATTTTCTCCCTAGAACATCATTCGTAGTTTCAATATTAGGGGGAACATTGAAAACCTCGAACGGATTATGCTCGGATAGGAGAAAGAATGCCGCTTTCTCAAGCCAGCCCAAATAAACTCGAACATACCTAACTAAAAATAGATTCCCTTGATTTTCCTGCATCATTCGTAAGCCAATATTAGGGGAACATGAAAAACTCGAACGGATTATGCTCGGATAGAGAAATGCCGTTTTTCATTTTTACCCAAATAAACTCGAACATCAACTAAAATCGAATCGCCGATTTTCTCCTAGAACATCATTCGTGAAGCTAAATATGAGGGGAACATTGAAAAAACTCGAACGGATTATGCTCGGATAGAGAAAATGCCGCTTTTTCTGCTACGGCCCAAATAAACTCGAACATACGAATCCAAAATAGAATCCCTTGATTTTCTCCCTGTAACATCATTCGTGAAGCTGGAATATTAGGGGAACATTGAATAAAAACCGAACGGATTTCATGCTCGATAGAGAAAATGCCGTTTCGCTTGGGGACCAAATATACTCGAACGCATTTAATCTAAAACATAATCGCTTGATTTTCTCCCAGAACACTGGCCCGTAAGGTAATATTAGGGGAACATTGAAAAACTCAACGGATTAGTGCTCGACAGAGAAATTTTCGCTTTTGGCCCAAATAAACTCGAACGTATCAACTAAAATATAATCTCTTGATTTTCTCCTAGAACTTCATTCGTGAAGTTAATATTAGGGGAACATTGAAAAACTCTAAACGGATTGGCAGTTGATAGAGAAAATGCGGTTTTTTCAAGCTGCCCAAATAAACCGAACGCATTTAATTAAAATAGAATCCCTTTATTTTCTCCCGTAACATCAATCCTAAGCTCATATTAGGGGGAACATTGAAGAAAAAACGGGAATGATGCGCTCGGATAGGAGCAGTAACGCTGCTTTTCATTTTGCCCAAATAAACTCGAACATTCAACTAAAGAATCAGCTGATTTTCTCCCTAGAACATCATTCGTAAGCTAATATGAGGGAACATTGAAAAAATCGAACGGATTATGCTCGGATAGTGAAAATGCCGTTTTTTCTGCTTCGCCCAAATAAACCGAACGCACGTAATTAAAATAGAAATCGCTTGATTTTCCCTAGAACATCATTCGTAAGCTAATATTAGAAACATTGAAAAAACTCGAACGGATTATGCTCGGATAGGAGAAAATGCCGCTTTCTCTTTTGGGCCCAAATAAACTCAACGCACGAACTAAAATGGGACCGCTGATTTTCTGTAATATCATCGTAATCTAATATTTTAAATATAGAAAAAAACTCGAATCGATTGCGCTGGATAGAGAAAATGCCGCCATTTCGCCCAAATAAAACTCGAACGCATTAACTAAAATAGAATCGCTTGATTTTCTTAGAACATCATTCGTAAGCTAATACGAGGGAACATTGAATAAAAACTCAACGGATTGGGTGCTTCGGATAGGGAGAAAATGCCGTTTTTCAGTTAGCCCAAATATACTGAACGCACGCACTAAAAACATAATCGCTGATTTTCCAGAACATCATTCGTAAGCCAATATTAGGGGAACATTAAAAAAATCCTCGAACGGATTATGCCGGACAGAGTAAAATGCCATTTTCTCGCTTTTGGGCCCAAATAAACTCGTAACTAAAATAGAATTGCTTGATTTTCTCCTAGAACATCATTTGTAAGCTAATATTAGGAAATTGAAAAAACTCGAACGGATTGGCGCTCGGATAGGAGAAAATGCGGTTGCTTCTCAAACTCGAACGCACGAATTAAAAATAATCCCTTGATTTTCTCCCCAAACATCAATCCTAAGCTCATATTAGGAACATTGAAGAAAATCGAACTGGATTATGCTCGGATAGAGAAAATGCCGCTTTCTCATTTTGGCCCAAATAAACTCGAACATTCGAACTAAAAATAGAATCGCTTAGTTTTCCTGTAACATCATTCGTGAAGTTAATAAGAGGAACATTGAAAAAACACCGGAACTATCGCGCTCTGGATATAGCCGCTGCTTGTGCCCAAATAAACCTCGAACGTACGAATTAAAATAATCGCTTGATTTTCTCCTGTAACATCATTCGTAGTTTTTCAATATTAGGGGAACATTGAAAAACTCGAACGGACGCGCTCGACAGTAACGCCGTACCAAATAAACTCGAACGCATTTAATAGTATCTTGATTTTCTCCCTTAGTCGTGGTTAATGAGTGTAACATTGAAAAAAAAAAAACTCGAAAGGACAAGCTCGATAGGAGAAAATGTCGCTTTTTTCTGATTCGCCCAAATAAACTCGAACGTACGAACTAAAAATAGAATCGCTTAATTTTCCTAGAACATCATTCGTAGTTTTCAATATTAGGGGGAACATTAAAAAAACTCGAACGATTATGCTCGGATAGGAGAAAATACCGCTTTTTCTGCTTCGCCCAAATAAACTCGAACGTATCGAACTAAAATAGAATCGCTTAATTTTCCTAGAACATTCTAAGCAATATTAGGGAACATTAAAAAACTCGAACGGATTATGCTCGATAGGAGAAAATACCGCTTTTTTCGCTTCGCCCAAATAAACTCAACATACGAATTCAAAATAGAATCCCTTGATTTTCTCCCTAACATCATTCGTAGTTAATATTAGGGGAACATGGAAAAACTCGAACGGATTGGCGCTCGATAGGAGAAAATGCCGCTGCTTCTCGCCCAAATAAACTCGAACGCATTTAACTAAACATAATCGCTGATTCGAGAACATCATTCGTAAGCTAATATTAGGGAACATTGAAAAACTCAACGGATTGCGCTCGATAGGAGAAAATGCAGCTTTTCTCGCTTGGCCCAAATAAACTCGAACGCATTTAACCAAAAATAAAATTGATTTTCTCCCTAGAACTTCATTCGTAGAAGCTAATATAGGGAACATTGAAAAAATCTAACGGATTATGCTCGGATAGAGAAATGCCGCTTTTTCGCTTTCGCCCAATAAACTCGAACGCATTTAATTAAAATAGAATCCCTTGATTTTCCCCTAACATCAATCCTAAGCTAATATTAGGGGAACATTGAAAAAAAATCGAACGGATCAAGGCTCGGATAGGAGAGTAACGCTGCTTTTGGCCCATATAAACTCGAACGTACGAACTAAAATAGAATCTCTTGATTTTCTAGTAGAACATCATTGGTAAGCTAATATGAGCGGAACATTGAAAAAAACTCGAAAGGATTGCGTTCGGATTGGAGAAAATGTCAAAGCTTCGATTCGACCAAATAAACTCGAACGCATTTAACTAAAATAGTATCGCTTGATTTTCTCCTAAAACATCATTCGTAAGCTAATATTAGGGGAACATGGAAAAAAACTCGAACGGATTGCGCTCGGATAGGAGAAATGCCGTTTTCTCATTTCGGCCCAAATAAACTCGAACGCATTTAACTAAAATAGAATCGCTGATTTTCTTAGAACATCATTCGTGAATTCAATATTAGGGGAACATAGAAAAAACTCGGCGCTCGATAGGGAGAAGCCGCTTTTCGCTTGGCCCAAATAAACTCAACGCATTTTAACTAAATAGAATCGCTTGATTTTCCTAGAACGCCATTCGTAAGCTAATATGAGGGGAATTGAATAAAAACTCGAACGGATTGCCTTGGATAAAATGCCGATTTTCGTCGTTTCAAATAAACTCGAACGCACGAACTAAATCGCTTTGATTCTCTCCCTAGAACATCATCTCGTAAGCCAATATTAGGGGAACATTGAAAACTCAACGGATCAAGGCTCGATAGAGAAATGCCGCTTCCTCGCTTTGGCCCAAATAAACTCTAACGCATCGAACTAAAAATAGAATCGTTTGATTTTCTCCTAGAACATCATTCGTAGCTAATATGAGGGGAAATATCAATAAAAACTCGAACGATTTGCTCGGATAGGAGAAAATGCCGCTTTTTTCTTTGGGGCCCAAATATACTCGAACGCATAAATCTAAAATATAACGCTTGATTTTCTCCTGGAGAAACATCATTCGTAAGCTAATATTAGGAGAACATGAAAAAAACTCGAACGGATTATGCTCTCGACAGGAGAAAATGCCATTTTCTCAAGCGGCCCAAATAAACTCGAACGCACGAACTAAAATAGAATTCTTGATTTTCTCCCTAGAACTTCATTCGTAGTTTCAATATTAGGGGAACATTAAAAAACTCGAACGGATTATGCCTGATAAAAGAGAAAATGCGGTTGCTGCCCAAATAAACTCAACGCATTTAATTAAAATAATCCTCATTTTCTCCTTAACATCAATCCTAAGCTCATATTAGGGGAACATTGGCAGTAAATCGAACGGATCGCGCTCGATGTAGAAAATGCTTTCATTTACCAAATAAACTCGAACATACGAACTAAAATGGAATCGCTTGATTTTCCTCAAACATCATTCAGAAGCTAATATGAGGGAACATTGAAAAACCGAACGGATTGCTCGGATAGAGAAATGCCGCTTTTTTCAAGCCAGCCAAACTCGAACGCATTTAATTAAAATAGAATCGCTGATTTTCTCTAGAACATCATTCGTAAGCTTATATTAGGGAAACATTGAAAAAAATCTCGAACGGATTATGCTCGATAGGAGAAAAACGCCGCTTCTTTTGGGCCCAAATAAACTCGAACGCAACGACTAAAATGTAATCGCTTGATTTTCTCTTAGAACATCATTCGTACCCAATATTGGGGAACATAGAAAAAACTCGAATCTGATTGCGCTCGGATAGAGAAAATGCCGCTAGCTCAAATAAACTCGAACGTATCGAACTAAAATAGAATCGCTGATTTTCTCCTAGAACATCATTCGTAAGCTAATACGTAGGGAACATTGAATAAAAAACTCGAACGATCATGTTTCCTCGATAGTAAAACGCCGCTTTTTTCGCTTGGGCCCAAATATACTCGAACGCACGAACTAAAACATAATCACTTGATTTTCCCGAGAACATCATTCGTAAGCCAATATTAGGGGAACATTGAAAAACTCGAACGGATTAAGTGCTCGACAGAGAAATGTCATTTTCTCGCTTTTGGCCCAAATAAACTCGAACGCATTTAACTAAAAATAGAATCTTTGATTTTCTCCCTAGAACTGCTCGTAAGCCAATATTAGGGAACATAGAAAAAACTCGAACGGATTGCGCTCGGATAGGAGAAATGCTTCCGCTTCGCCCAAATAAACTCGAACGCATTTAACTAAAATAGAATCGCTAATTTTCTCCCCTAGAACACTGTGAAGCTAATATTATTAGGGGAACATTAAAAAACTCGAACGGATTATGCTCGGATAGGTGAAAATGCCGTCGCTTTGGACCAAACAAAACTCAACTACTTAAATAAAATAACGCTGATTTTCCCGTAACATCATTCAGATGCTGGTCATTATTAGGGAACAAGGAAAAAAACTCCAACGGATTATGCTCGATATGGTAAAACGCCGCTTTTCTCGCTTTTTTGGCCCAAATAAACTCAACGCATTTAAATAAAATAGAATCGCTTGATTTCTCCTGTAACATCATTCGTAAGCCAATATTAAGGGAACATTGAAAAACCCGAACGGATTAAGTGCCGGATAGAGAAAATGCCGCTCGCTTTTGGCCCAAGTAAACACGAACGCATTTAAATAAAATAGAATCGCTTGATTTTCCCTAGAACATCATTCTGCAGTTTCAATATTGCGAACATCGAAAAAAACTCGAACGGATTGCCTCGGATGTATATAGTAATGCCGCTTTTCTCGCTTTGGCCCAACAAACCTCGAACGCATTTAAATAAAATAGAATCGCTGATTTTCTCCTAGAACATCACCGTGAAGCCAATATTAGGAACATTGAAAAAACTCTAACGATCATGTTCTAGACAGTATAAAAACGCCGCTTTCTGCTTACCAAACAAACTCGAACGCATTTTAAATAAAATGTAATCGCTGATTTTCCTACAACATCATTCGAAGCCAATATTATTAGGGGGAACATTGAAAACTCGAATCTGGACATGCTCGATAGGGAGTAAAATGCCGCCGCTTTTGGGTCTGGCCCAAATAAACTCGAACGCATTTTAAATAAAATAGAATCGCTTGATTTTCTCCCTGTAACATCATTCGTATGCTAAGATTAGAGGAACATTGAAAAAAAAACTCGAACGGATTGGCGCTCGATAGAGAAAATGTCATTTTCGCTTTTGCCCAAATAAACTCTCGAACGCATTTAAATAAAAATGTGTTTGATTTTCTCCTAGAACATCATTCGTAGTTAATATTGGGGAACATTGGAAAAAACTCCAACGGATTATGCTCGATAGTGAAATGCCGCTTTTCTCGCTTTTGGGACCAAATAAACTCGAACGCACGAAATAAACAACGCCGATTTTCTCCTGTAACATCATTCAGATGCTAATATTAGGAATTAAGGAAAAACTCCAACCTGATTATGCTCGATAGGAGAAATGCCGCCGTTTTTACCCAAATAAACTCGGGGAACGCATTTAAATAAAATAGAATCGCTTGATTTTCCTAGAACATCACCAGAAGCCAATATTGTGGGAACATTGAAAAAAAATCCCTCGAACGATTGGCGCTCGGATAGAGAAAATGCCGCTTTCTCGCTTTTGGCCCAAGTAAACACGAACGCATTTAAATAAAATAGAATCGCTTGATTTTCTCCTAGAACACTACCTCGTATGCTAATATTAGGGGAAGATGAAAAAACTCGAACGGATTATGCTCGATAGAGTAGTATCGCCGCTGCTTTTGGCCCAAATAAACTCGAACGCATTTAAATAAAATAGAATCGCTTGATTTTCCTAAGAATGGTCTGCCAATATTAGGGAACATTGAAAAAAACCAAACGGATTGCGCTCGATAGGAGAAAACGCCGCTTTTCGCTTAGGCCCAAATAAACTCGAACGCATTTAAATAAATAGAATCGCTTGATTTTCTCCTAGAACATCATTCGCCGCCTAATATTAGGGGGAACATTGAAAAACTCGAACGGATTATGCTCGATAGGAGAAAATGCCGCCGCTTTGGCCCAAATAACCCGAACGTATTTTAAATAAAATAATCGCTTGATTTTCTCCCTAGAACATCATTCGTAGGTTAATATTAGGGGAACATTGAAAAAACTCGAACGGATTGGCGCTCGGATAGAGAAAATGCCGCTTTTCTCAAGCTTTGGCCCAAATAAACTCGAATGATTTAAATAACAGACCGCTTGATTTTCTCCTGCAACATCATTCGCTACCGTCATTAGGGGAACATTGAAAAAACCTCGAACGGATTGCGTCGGATAGGGAGAAAATGCCGCTTTCTCGCTTTGGCCCAAATAAACCTCGAACGCACGAAATAAATAGAATCGCTTTGATTTTCTCCTAGAACATCATTCGTAGTTAATATTAGGGGAACATTGAAAAACTCGAATCTGACATGCCGGGATAGGGAGAAAATGCCGTTTTCTCGCTTTGGCCCAAATAAACCTCGAACGTACGAATAAAAATAGAATCGCTTGATTTTCTTCCTAGAACATCATTCTCGTAGAAGCTAATATTAGGGAACATTGAAAAAAAAACTCCAACGGATTGGCGCTCGGATAGAGAAAATGCCATTTTCTCGCTTTGGCCCAAATAAACTCGGAATATACGGGGCTAAAATAGAATCGCTTGATTTTCTCCCTAGAACATCATTCGTATGCTAATATTAGGGAACATTGGAGAAAACTCGAACGGATCGCGCTCGATAGAGAGAAAATGCCGCTGCTTTTGGCCCAAATAAACTCGAACGCATTTAAATAAAATAGAATCGCTTGATTTTCTCCTAGAACATCATTCGTAGTTTTCATTAGGGAACATTGAAAAAACCCAACGGATTGGCGCTCTGACAGAGGTAAAACGCCGCTTTTCTCGTTTCGGCCCAAATAAACTCGAACATACGAACTAAAATAGAATCGCTTGATTTTCTCCTAGAACATCATTTGTAAGCTAATATTAGGGGAACATTGAAGAAAAACTCGAACGGATTATGCTCGGATAGAGTACGCCGCTTTCTCGCTTGGCCCAAATAAACCTCGAACGCATTTAAATAAAATAGAATCGCTTTGATTTTCTCCCTAACATCATTCGTAGTTTCAATATTAGGGGAACATTGAAAAAACTCCAACGGATTGGCGCTCGGATAGGAGAAATGTCAGTTGCTTTGGCTCAAATAAACTCGAACATACGAATAAAATAGAATGCTTTGATTTTCTCCTGTAATATCATTCGTATGCTAATATTAGGGGAACATTGGAAGAAAACTCGAACGATTATGCTCGGATAGCTGCTTTGGCCCAAATAACTCGAACGCATTTAAATAAAAATAAGCGCCTTGATTTTCTCCCTAGAACATCATCTCGTAGTTAATATTAGGGGAACATTGAAAAAAACTCCAACGGATTGGCGCTCGGATAGAGAAATGCCGCTCGCTTTTTGGCCCAAATAAACCTTCGAACGCATCGAAATAAAATAGAATCGCTTGATTTTCTCCTAGAACATCATTCGTAAGCTAACATTAGGGGAACATTGAAAAAACTCCCCGAACGATTAAGCGCTCGATAGGAGAAAATGCCGCTGCTTTTGGCCCGCAGAAATGTAACGCATTTAAATAAAATAGAATCGCTTGATTTTCTCCAGAACATCATTCGTATGCTAATATTAGGGGGAACATTAAAAAACCGAACGGATTATGCCTTGGATAGTATAGGTAATGCCAAGCTGCTTTGGCCCAACAACCTCGAACGTATCTAAATAAAATAGAATCGCTTGATTTTCTCCTTAACATCATTTGTATGCTAATATTAGGGGAACATTGAAAAACTCAAAACGGATTACAATGGATAGAGAAAATGCCGTCAAGTTTAGGGCCCAAATAAACTCGAATCCATTTAAATAAAATAGAATCGCTTGATTTTCCTAGAACATCATTCGGCCGCCTAATATTAGGGGAACATTGAAAAAACTCGAACGGATTTATGCCTTTGACAGAGTAGAATGCCGCTTCGCTTTTACCTTCAAAATAAACTCCGAACGCATTTAAATAAAATAGAATCGCTTGATTTTCTCCTAGAACATCATTTGTAAGCTAATATTAGGGGAACATTGAAAAAAAAACTCTAACGGATCATGCTCGATGTGAGAAAATGCCGCTGCTTTGGCCCAAATAAACTCGAACATACAAACTAAAATAGAATCGCTTGATTTTCTCCTTGGTGAACATCATTCGATGCTAATATTAGGGGAACATTGAAGAAAAACTCGAACGGATTATGCTCGATAGGGAGAAAATGCCTCGCTTTTCTCGCTTTTGGCCCAAATAAACCTCGAACGCATTTTAAAATAAAATAGAATCGCTTGATTTTCTCTAGAACATCATTCAGATATAATATTAGGGGAACATTGAAAAGCTTGAACGGATTATGCCTGGATAGAGAAATGCCAAGCTGCTTTTGCAGGCCCAAATAAACTCGAACGCATTTAAATAAAATAGAATCGCTTGATTTTTTCCTAGAACATCATTCGTATGCTAATATGGTGTGTCATTGAAGAAAACTCGAACGGATTATGCTCGGATAGGAGAAATGCCAAGCCGCTTTGGCCCAAATAAACTCGAACGCATTTTAAATAAAATAGAAGCGCTTTTGATTTTTTCCTAGAACATCATTCGTAAGTTAATATTAGGGGAACATTGAAAAACTCCAACGGATTGGCGCTCGATAGTGAAATGCTTTCTGCTTTGGACCAAATAAACTCGAACGCATTTTAAATAAAATAGAATCGCTTGATTTTCTCCTCAGAACATCATTCAGATGCTAATATTAGGGGAACAAGGAAAAACCCCAACGGATTATGCTCGATAGAGAAAATGCCGCTTTCTCGCTTTTTGGCCCAACAACCTCGAACGCACGAAATAAAATAGAATCGCTTGATTTTCCTAGAACATCATTCGTAAGCTAATATTAGGGGAACATTGAAAAAAATCAACGGATTATGCTCGATAGGAGAAAATGCCGCTTTCGCTTTGGCCCAAGTAAACACGAACGCATTTAAATAAAATAATCGCCGATTTTCTCCCGTAACATCATCTGGTTAATATTGTAAACATGAAAACCGAACGGATCATGCTCGATGTAGAAAATGCCGCTTTCGCTTTGGCCCAAATAAACTCCGAACGCATTTTAAATAAAATAGAATCGCTTGATCTTCTCCCTAGAAACATCATTCGTAAGCCAATATTAGGAACATTGAAAAAACTCGAACGGATTGCGCTCGATAGGGAGAAAATGCCTCAAGCTTTTGGCCCAAATAAACCTCGAACGCATTTAAATAAAATAGAACTTGATCTTCTCCTAGAACATCATTCGTAAGCTAATATTAGGGAACATTGAAAACTCGAACGGATTTCATGCTCGATAGAGAAAATGCCGCTTTTCTCGCTTTTGGCCCAAATAAACCGAACGCACGAATAAATAAATAGAATCGCTTGATCTTCCTGTAACATCATTCGTGTTTTCAATATTAGGGGAACATTGAAAAACTCTAACGGATTAAGTTTTGATAGAGAAAATGCCGTTTTCTCGCTTTGGCCCAAATAAACTCGAACGCATTTAAATAAAATAGAATCGCTTGATTTTCTCCTAGAATATCATCGTAAGCCAGCATTAGGGATCATTGAAAAACTCAACGGATTATGCTCGGATAGGAGAAAAGCCGCTTTCTCGCTTTCTTTTGGCCCAAAATAAACTCCAACGCATTTAAATAAAATAGAATCGCTTGATTTTCCTAGAACATCATTCTAGTTAATATTAGGATCATTGAAAAAACTCGAACGGATTGGCGCTCGATGCCAGAGAAATGCCGCTTTCTCGCTTTTACCCAAATAAACCTCGAACGCACGAAATAAATAGAATCGCTGATTTTCCTAAACATCATTCTAAGCCAATATTAGGGAACATTGAAAACTCGAACGGATCATGCTCGATAGAGAAAATGCCATTTTCGCTTTGGCCCAAATAAACTCGAACGCTTGATTTTCTCCTAGAACATCATTCGTAAGCCAATATTAGGGATCATTGAAAAACTCTAACGGATTATGCTCGGATAGGAGAAATGCCGCTTTCTCGCTTTTGGCCCAAATAAACCTCGAACGCACGTAAATAAAATAGAATCGCTTGATTTTCTCCTAGAACACGGCCCGTAGTTAGCAATACAACTGAACGAAGTACAACAG
>JADFUC010000530.1:0-52755 GCA_019722365.1 Lithospermum erythrorhizon | reverse complement strand
ATCATTGTACTTCGTTCAGTTACGTATTGCTATTTGTCGTTTGAATGTTGTGTTATGGTGTAAAAGGGTCACTACCTTAAGTTTATTGACATGAGATATTATAGAAATTTCTGACGAGATACTATCTTGGGGAATTTGGTAGGTGACGAGTGTCATGATATTGGTTCGCAGGGCGTGTCGAAGGTGCGTTGAGATTATCACAGCGGGTTGGGTTGAGTAAATTTCGGGCAGAGGCCACATAAGGTGGGTAAGGCAATAACTGCCGTTCCGTCTTAATATTGTAAAATAATAGTATACTAGTTCTTCAGATTGGAATATTTTGAGGAGATGAGAAATTTGAAGTTGAATAGTTGGACATACAGCGAATCGGTCGGTTGGTAGTACATTTCGGTATTTAAGATTTTAAAGTTATGTCGAATGGTGATGATATTATTATTTGGGGTTAAGTTAAAATTTATGATAGAATTAGCCAAGGGGCGAGAAAGCTAAGCGAAAACCGAGCGACCATGAGAAGCGAAGTCTTGAGATATTTTTGTTGTGCGGACCCGTGAGTTTTTATACTTATCCTTAACCTTTTCATCATCATCATTATGTCTTCTTCCTTTAACTGCAGGATGGCCGAAAATTTGGTCCATTATTCCATGATTTGTTTTTGATTTTCTTCATTTAGCGAACTTTGGTCTGAAATTTTGGAGATTCTCGAGACATTCTCTACGCTTTGAGGTAAGAAAGTTCCAAATCTTTGGGTATTTCTTGAGTTGAGGATGTTGACTTTTTGAGGTGAGTTGACTTTGACTTTGTTTATTATGTTATAGAATTGCCACTAAGCTTGGAATTATCGTATAATAGTTGATAATTATCGATTATGGGTTGAAAAAATGTTGAGGAATATAGTTGACTTTTATTTGACTTTTGTAGGGATTTTTTTCTAAATGGTGTTTAAATGATAGAAGTGTACTCTTGGACTTTATTTAGGATTGTTTTGAGGTGTAAGTTGTGATTTTGAGGTGAGTAGAGAATGTTCGGATATTACGAGTTTTGTAAGTTGGATAGTGAATTGATTTGAGATTAAAGATGATTAGAAATGTGATGATTATTTGTTAATATCGGAATGTTAGGGTTATTGAAACTAATAATTGGAACTCGATCATTAATAGGAAAGGTTGCGAACTTAACTTGGAATAAGGTTGTAGGGGAAACTTTTGTTGGGTTATTTTGGGGGTATCGGTATGAGATTATATATATAGTTAGAATATTTATATTATTGAATTTGTGTTATAAGTAGTAATTATAATTTTGAATGTTTTCGTTGATCATGGGTAAGGTCATTTGTGATTCTTGGCGGAGTTTTATTTAAGTAGCCAACGTGAGTACTAATCTCGGGAGTTTTACTTATCAGCGTATATAAGTATATGTTGTCTTTTTGGTTGTCTTGAGGATATGTTCCTTTGTTATTTACTATACGAGATGATCGTAGATGTGTTGGTTATATATATAGTTGATTGTGCTTTGGCTTGGGGTTGTATTGCCTCACAGCAATGTATGATTTTTTGGTGTTTTTGGATAAAAGTTGTTATTTTACGTGTTGGTTTGTGTCGATTGGTCTCAAGCCAGGTAGTATAGATGGTTTGTGGTGGTCTTTGAGTCGTAATGGAAGAGTTGTACATGAGTTGATGTTGTCGGTTGAGTTGATGTTGCACCGGTGAGTTGATTTGTCAGGTATCTTGCTTCGTTCTAGTGCGATTTGGTGAGTTGCCTCGTACTTAGTAACGGTCGGTGATTAACCATTACACCGTTACGATTCGGTGATAAACATGTCGTGAGTAAGTTTCTCCACACTGCCGAGGTTGAGTTGATTATATGTACGTTAGTTGTAGAAATCCGGACTTATATTGAGTTGTAGGGTTGTTGAGTTGACACTTTCTTGTTGAGTTGTTGAGTTGATACTATTGTTGAGTTGACAAGCTATTGTTGAGTTGTTGAGTTTGATCTTATTGATTGCGTTGATAGAGTCGTTGAGTTGTTGAGTCGATTGAGTGGGTTGGTTGTACAGTTGAGTAGTCATGTTGTCGGGGTCGTTGTGTTGAGTCTATTTGGTTGTATTATATGTTGTTTAGACTTTTTGGTGTTGTGATATGTTTTCTACTCATTTATATATCTTCTGACTCATTTACTGTTTATTGATAATGCTTTCATTACGCTAGAGGTTGATTTGATGAATTGATGTCGAATTAAGATTGGAGTTGATTATGGATCATATTATCAGATTTCCTTGTGGATCCTAGGTTGGTATTCACTGTTGTACATTCTTGAGTTAAAAGTTGAGTTGATTGATGGTTGAGATAACATTTGAATGAAACGGTAGGTCACAAAGAACATTATAAGCAGAGTTTATGCTCATCATAGATGATGTTGATGATATTTTTATATATGGTGGAAAATTAGATTCAAATGTGTTGGTATATAAAGAAGTTATGATCGATCACGGCGTTGATGCAAATTAAGGTGAATAAGTTCAATATACTAAATGAGAAAGAATTTGGGGAGATAATTCGATGCTTAGGTTATCTTGATTTAAGATATATGTTCTTGGTGTATAAAGATAATGAAACAATGTGGAGATTCCTATTATAAATATTCCGATAACAAATAGGTGTGTGGCCCCTTGATTTGAATGCCTTTAAGGTGAACTGAGATAGTTGGTGTTAGGTTGTGTAGGTTTTGGTGTGAAGTTATGTATGGTGGGTATCCACCCCAAGTTATGAACATTGAGTTGTGTCTTTGAGTTGTTGTGTGTTAGAGTTTTATATTAGATATTTCCGGTGATTAAATTAAATGCTACTTGATAAGTGGTTGACGTGATGTAAGTTTATCGGTGTTAGTTGAAAAGCCGTTAAGAAAAGATTTATCCTGTTGAGAGTAGCATACAAAATGCTTGAGTTGTATAGTCGTTAGATAGATAGGGGGACTTGAGTTATCCTTGTGTGTGTGTGGTGGACTATACGTGATGTTTGTATTCGCTCGACCGTAGGCGACTCACATTCGATGGGCGTGCTATGCCTAGGTTGTTCTTGGGATGACAGAATCTTTGGCGAGTAGCTCTGGCATGAAGATGGCGATAGTGACTTGAAGACCTCAGCTTGATCATACTTTTATTTTCTTTGGAGTTTTTTGTTGTATATAATAATTATATGTTTAGCAAAACCGTTGTTTGATGTTGTATTTGTATTATTATTTTTCGATTGGTTGTGGTGTTGGTTGGATTACTTTAGATGGACGGGATTGTATTTTTTACTTATCATGTTAAATGAAGTCATTTCTTATTGTGATCCATCGTTGGTGACTACGATTATTGAGTTGATGATGGTCCACGACCTCGGGGGGCCACACAGGCGGGTCGTTACAATTTTGGTATCGGGCCTGGGTTTATGTTTCTTGGTGTCTTTGTGTGGTTATGTGCCTAGGTTCCCCGGGGTGTGAGTGTGTTGTTGTGTGAGTCGTTCTCTGGTTTTGAGTCCATTTCTTTTTCGAATCCGTTGAGCATTGCGGGCCAGCCAGCTAGAAGATTTAAATCGACTTCGCGTCTGAAGGTCTTCACCGAGGCCCAGCTTAAATTTTGTGTTCTTGTGGTGTTATTTGATTGAGATGTATTATATTATGAGATGTGTGAACTGATTATGTTAATATGACGTACGTTGAGTTATATGTATATGTTGAGATGGGTAACTGGGTATAATATGGAGATCAGCTCGATGGGTTGCTATATATACGATGGGGTATATTTTGAAACAAGACATGTTATGGTTTAGAATATGATATATGATATCGGAAATATTATGAGATATTGGGGTGAAGTATATATTTTTGGAAGTCTTTAATAGTTGATGTGGTGGTAAATTGATAGTGAGACTTTATGGCGAGAGAGGTGGTCAGGATCGATTGTGATAATTAGCATCGATATACTTGAGGTGGAATTATAAAGAATACTCAATGGGTTTATAAGTAAGTCTTGGTTAAAAGAGATGTGTGACTATATTGAAATGTGAAGCATTAGGTTGATTAGGAATGGTGAGTAAAGTCGGGGATGGATCGTCAATTTGAATAAGAAAAGGATTTTGAGTTCATCCCCATTAATAATGGTTAAATAAGAGTTAAATTGGTTGAGTTTATATTTGTGATAGGTAAATGATTATTCTTAAGGATGTAAACTACGAGTTGAAACGCTTTGGAGATGAGATAATGGATGAATATGTTGGTATTTACGGGAGAGAACTTGATTAATATCGGGGAAGTTATTGAAAGGGATTCCGTGGTGTTGAATTTGAAGTTGTTGACAAGTTGGTGCAATTGTGTGAACTTAAGGGTATTAAAAGGTTGAGTTGAGGAGGATTTTGGATGACATGTATTTGAGGGATTAGCATTTGATCGTGGTGTAAGATGTTGATCTTTAAAATAATTAAGAATTTGTCTGGTATACTTGGAGTAATTGGGAATAAATAATACTGCGTTGTCTGTTGTGGAATATGGATGCGAGAGGATAGGGAAGGAGTAAGTTAGCGTTGTAATAAAATGAAAATGGAAGTTGTTTAATTTCGGTAAATGATAAAGAGGTTGAGATTGGGTTAAAGTGGAGATTTCTTTGAAAAAGGTGTAAAGTTGATCGGGCGATTCCGGAATGAAATCGTAAGTCATGAGAGGGATTGAAATAGGTTGTATATTTAAAATATTTTGGAGGAAAAGTGTTAGTGGGAATTGTCGTAGTGGGACCTTATTTTAGAATACAGGAGTTGGGTGAACCTATAGGTGTCGAATCTGATAAAACGGGGTGAGTTGGGATTTGGAACTTTGAAAATGCGTGTGTGTTCAACAAGTTGTAAGATAAATCGGATAAGAGTTCGGAGGTGAGTGGTTTGTCGGGTATAGATGGAGATACTCCCGGCGGGGGTGATGAGAAGAGCAATGTGATTAGTATTGTTAGGTTAGGAAAAATTATTAAGTATCGGAGATGATGATACTTATGCGGCGGTCTTGCCCTAAGGATCTTGTGAGTTAAAAGTTGAAATCATTGCTTGTTTTTAAAGAGTTGGATAATTGTTCGGAAGTTAATAAACATATACCGGTAAGTAGCATTAACTAGGAGAATGCAAATCCTTTGGAAAAGTATGATTGGCCGGCTTTTAGTCTAGGTGAAAGTGAGTGTTAAAGGCACTCGGGGTAGTAATGGTTGATTTTGGTGGTATGAGCCAATGTTTAATTGTGGAATTTGAGTTAGTGAAGTACTAATAAGTGAATAAAGACTTGATAAGAGAGAAATGGGCATTAATGTGCATGGTGGAATATTTAGGTGATGAATTGATAGTGTATTTAATAGTACGGGAAGAGAATACATGCTGTGGACTAATGAGCTCGTAGTGGATAAATGGACTTATCATAGTGGAGAATTAAGCGAGAGGACTTATGGAGTCATAAACTTTGTAGGAGCTTAGGAATTGATAATCTTGAAGGTGGTTGAGAAGGAGTTGAATAGAAGTTTATTAAGGTTCACGATTGAGGTATTATGAGAGGTGGCGAATAGGCGGTAGGATTAAATTAGGGTGTGAAGTGTTATGGAAATTTGCGTGGTGAGTAAACCGTAAGACTTAGGTAAGTATAAAGGTTAAAGACATAAATCAACAAGTTAATGTGAGTTGTGGGTTAAAGGTGAAATTGTTAACAAGCGGGTGATAGAGGATTAGGTGGTGGGATTACATTAATTGTATCTTTGGGGCAGCAGGTAATTCTTACATTATGTCGAGACAGTTGGTAACGCATCAGTTGGTAAGTTGGGTTGATAAGGGAATCCGCTTTTCATGAACGAACTTGATCGTTGATAAGGGAGTATTATGATGACACGATTATGAGTGGGCCGATGCTCGATATCGGTGATATAGATTTTAATTTTTGGTAGTATATGGAAGCTGACCGAGGGAATTGTTCGTAATACTAAGATTGAAAATTTAATAACAAGCAAAATAGTATATAATCTGAAGAAGATAAGATAAGCTTGAGCAAGAAAAATTTGTCGGTTGAATGTTGTGTTATGGTGTAAGAGAATTGGCTACCTTAAGTTTATTGACATGAATATTATGGGAATCTGGTGAATCTTATCTTGGGGAAATTTGAGAGTAGGTGACAAGGTGTCGTGATATTAGTTCGTAAGGCGTGTCGAAAGGTGCGTTGAGATTATACGAGTTGGAGTTACGAGTAAATTTCGAGGGGCCGAGTATTTTATAAGGTGGAGTAGGCGTATGCTTTCGTTCCCGTACTAATATTATGAGAATAGTATACTAGTTGCTCGGTGGAATATTTTGAGGAAGATCGAGGAAATTTCAGTTGAATAGTTGGACATACAGCGAATCGGTCGGTTAGTAGTACATTTAAATTATTTAAGATTTTAAAGTTATGTCGAATGGTGATGATATTATTTAGGGTTAAGTTAAAATTTATGTTAGAGTTGTCATTTACATTAAGCGAGGCGAAAGCTAAGCAAAAGCTTAGAGCAACCAAAGCAGCGAATCTTGAGATATTTTGTTGTCTGCGGACCCAGCGTGAGTTTTTATACTTATCATAACCTTTTTCATCATCATCATTATCCTCTTACCCTTTTTTCTTCTAGGATGGCGAAAATTTAGTCCATTATTCCCTTGATTTTGTTTTCAATTTTCTTCCTCGTTTAGCGAGCTTTGGTCACGAAATTTTTACGGAGAGATTCTCAAGAGACATTCTCTACGCTTTGAGGTAAGAAAGTTCAAATCTTTTTGGGAGTATTTCCTGAGTTCGAGGATGTTGACTTTTGAGAATTTAAGTTGACTTTGAGCTTTGATGTTTATTATGTTATAGAATTGCCCGTATAAGCTTAGATTATCGTATAACTTGATTGATAATTATCGATTATGGGGTTGAAAAATGTTGAGAATATAGTTGACTTTATTTGACTTTTGTAGAGTTTTTCTAAATGGTGTTTAAATGATAGAAGTGTACTCTTGGACTTTTATTTAGGATTGTTTGAGGTGTAAGTTGTGATTTTTGGCGTGAGTAGAGAGATGTTCGGATATTCACGAGGTTTTATGCCAAGTTGGATAGTGAATTGATTTGAGATTAAAGATGATTAGAAATGTGATGATTATTTGTTAATATCGGAATGTTAGAGGTTATTGAAACTAATAATTGGAACTTCGATCATTAATAGGAAAGGTTAGCAGCTTAACTTGAAATAAGGTTGTAAGAGAGGAAACTTTTTGTTAGGTTATTTTGGGGGAATATCGGTATGAGATTATATATATAGTTAGAGATATTTATATTGGTTGTGTTATAAGTAGTAATTATAATTTGAATGTGTTTAGGCGTTGATCATGGGTAAGGTCATTTGTTGTGATTAGCGGAGTTTTATTTAACCTAGCCAAGGTGATCATGTCTCGCTTGAGGTTTTACTTATCGTAATAAGTATATGTTATACTTTTGTTAGTTGTCTTGAGGATATATTCCAACTTTGTTATTCCACTATCTGAGATGATGCGTAGATGTGTTGGTTATATATATAGTTGATTGTGTGCTTTGGCTTGGGGTTGTATTTGCCTCACAGCAATGTATGATTTTGGTGTTTTTGGATGAAAGTTGTTATTCTTGTGTTGGTTTGTAGTGATTAGTCTCATGAGTCGTATAGATGGTTGTGGTGGTCCGTCGTATTAGGAAGAGTTGTACATGAGTTGATGTTGTCGGTTAGTTGATGTTACTGTTGAGATGATTTGTCCGGTATCTTTGCCGTTCCTAGTACGATTTGGTGGAGATTGCCTCGTACTTAGTAATGATTCGGTGATTCTTGCGTTACGATTCGGTGATAGCTTATGTCGACGGGCATAAGTTTCTCCCTGCAGGTTGAGGTTGATTATATGCGCATTAGTTGTAGAAACCCGGACTTATATTGAGTTGTAGGGTTGTTGAGTTGTTGAGTTGATACTACTGTTGAGTTGTTGAGTTGATACTATAGTTGAGTTGTTGAGTTGATACTATTGATTGCGTTGATGGAGTCGTTGAGTTGTTGGTGATTGAGTGGGTTGGTTGTATAGTTAGGTAGTCGTATTTGTGGAGTCGTTTGTGTTGAGTCACATTTGGTTGTATTATATGTTGTTTAGACCTTTTTGGTGTTGTGATATGTTTTATGATTCATTTATATGTTTATGACTCATTTCTGCTGTTTATGGATATTGCGTTGATTACGTTAGAGGTTCAGCTTGATGAATTGATGTCGAATTAAGATTGTGGTTGAGTAGGGATCATATTATCAGTTTCGCTGTGGATCCTAGGTTGGTGATCGTGTTGTACATTCTTCCAAGGTTAAAAGAAGTTGAGTTGATTGATGGTTGAGATAACATTTTGAATAGGAAACGGTAGGTACAAAGAACATTATACTTGAAGTTTATGCTCGTATAGATGATGTTGATGATATTTATATATAATTGGAAAATTAGATTCAAATGTGTTGGTATATAAAGTTATGATCAATCACGACGTTGATACCATTAAGGTGAATAAGTTCAATATACTAAATGAGGAATTTGGGGGAATAAGTCGGTGTTTAGATGATCTTGATTTAATAAAAATGTTGCTTAGTTGTATTAAGACAATGAAAGAATGTTGAGATCCCTATTATAAACATTCTGATAACATATAGGTGGATGACTATGATTTGGAGTATCACTTTAAAGGTGAACTAGGATAGTTAATTGAGTTGTGTAGGTTTTGGTGTGAGATTGTGTATGAGGTGGGTATCCACCCCAAGTTATGAACATTGAGTTGTGTCTTTGAGTTGTTGTGTGTTAGAGTTTTATATTAGATATTTCCGGTGATTAAATTAAATGCTTTACTTGAGTAAAGTGGTTGGCGTGAGGTGGGGTTTCTCGGTGGTTGGAAAGCCGTTAAGGAAAGATTTATCGCATTGAGGTAGCATACAAAATATAACACTTGAGTTGTATAATTAGATTGAATGAATGGGGGCTTGAGTTATCGCGTATTGTGTGGTGGATTATACTGGCGATGTTTGTATTCAACAGAACTTCTGGTGACTCCTATTCCCGATGGGGCGTCTTATACCTAGGTTGTTGGATGGCCAGAGAGATCTTTGGCCGGTAAATTTCTGTAGCGAAGATGGCGTGGTAGCTGAAAACGCCAGCAGTCATCTTTTATTTTTCTTTTTAGATTTTGTTGTATATAATAATTATATGTTGTAAAGCCGTTGTTTGATGTTGTATTTGTATTATTATTTTTTAGGTGGTTATTGAATTATTTGGTTGGATTCGATGGGCGAGTTGTATTGTTTACTTATCGTGTTAAATGAAATCGTTTCTTGTGTGATCATCGTTGGTATTCACGTTATTCGAGTTGGTAGTGCGACGCCAAAGGCGCAGGCGGAGTCGTTCTGTTATTAAGTATTATACCACACTTGGTTACACGTCATTGTTATCATCAAGTCTGGCATTCCAAAATGATGAACCAAAGCCATAGATTTTTGATATCATTGATGTTGGTCACGATGGCTTCTAGGAAAAGATGATGGCAATACTGAATATTTTTTACCAACATTCACTTCAATGGCAAGAAATCATGTTTAGAGTAATTTAGTAATATCATTGAAATAATGTATTTAATACAAACGTCTTGAGACTACCTGCATTGTTTTCTCGAATACTAAAATAATCTTGCAGGCCTTTGTAGAGGTCACCACGAGATCTTGATGATTGCTAATCCATCTTAGTTTGTGGCCCTCTATCTTAATGTAGTTATCAACAACATACTGTTGAAGAAGACGTCCACCTCGTAAAAGAAGAGACTTGTCATTTGGACGAATCTACAAGTTTTTCAATTTGATTTTGATATTTCAAAGTTATTATTGCAAAATATATACTTTATAACATGATTATTGATATACCTGAAGTATGTTAGCATAAAAGCACTACATATTATAACACCTCCACTATTTCCATGGGTACTAACATCCCATTCATATGAACCATATGGTAGAAGTAAGACATATTTCAAGGGGTCATAATACCCAGCTATATTCGGAACATTCTTGAGACTTCCCCTAACAGTTTGAACAATGATGTCTCTAGGATACATATCACCATCTCATCTCCATCCACAAGAACTGTTGCAACTTGATTTATTGTAGAAAGGCTATACTATTGTTTATTTGGGGCTTGACAACCAATCTACATTTAGTGAAATCATCACGTTGGCCCAACTGCCTTAATATTTGAACAAAGGTCTGAAATTATGTCTTTTATCTTTCTACCAGGATTTAACTTGTGATGTGTTTCACTTTTTTAAAGTCTATTCTCCACCTCAAGATTAGGTTCTAAAATATAGGACTATGCATATCTTGATCTTCGATTTGGAGTTGGGATTAAACTTTCTATCCTATTATATATTGCTCCTTGAGCTCTAAATGTATACCATCACAACAACAAATTTTTATGCTTAGTGTACACTCATGATAAATGCAAAAGCATTATATACTCGGATGTATTGTCTGAAATGTCTTCCCTCCACCGTTTATGCAGAATATAGTTCTTGCAGCTTAGGCGGACTTTTGTATCTTGGTAATACAAATTTTCCACCGAGGCAACAAATTGTGAAGTTTCTCTATGAAATAACTTTGCTTCATTATGCGCCCGTCCCCAAAACATCTTAAGTGGGTATGTTATTAGAATTGATGAAATAGCTTTCATAGCCTGCAGGAATTAATTTCAATCGTTTTTTAACTTTCAACATTACTCCACAGGGAACTTCCTAAATGGGTCACCCATCGAGTACTCAGGGTTAAAAGCAGCTAAAGTTCTTATGAGATGAGTTTCGAAAAGAATATGCATCTTGATGGTATGAGTAGTACCCAGAGTCAAATCATATCAAACATATCTCACACACACATTTTAGGTGGGTATGACAACCTCTCGGCTTCTCAATCTCGTTGAGCCATTCTCTGGACCGTACCAAAATCGTAAAGATTCTAGGTGGCTCCTATGGCTTCAAGAGGTGGCTCCGCCCTCGGCAGCACTTTGTGCATATGTATAGTTCTCTATAGTTCCCGGACAGTTTCACTGCGATACCATGCGCGCCCCGCCTGGCGCATCGGGTCGGGCAGCTATTAGATTTGATGGATTGACCTCCTGAGCCGTAAATGGGTCGCTGCTTGCGTTTTGTCGCCATTTCCATCTTGTGGGAGACTTCCAGTGGAGTGTATCAGAATTGCTCCAGGGTTAAGCAACCTTGGCGAAGTTCTTATGAGTTGAGTTTCTGAAAGAAGATGCGTCTTGATGGTATGATTAATGCAAATCCTTGACGTATCTCACATACACATTTGGATCATATATACTCTCTGGGCCTTCTTGATAATTGCAATCCATATTATAATATCCTTTAGGTCCAGGCGTTTGCCTTATTTGTTCACCACCTGTAACTATATTGGATAAAATATTCATACAAATATATTGTTGAAATTATTATTATTTTTTTAATGCTTATTATTTCTTCAATGCACTGACTAAATCTGGTAACCTCCTCCAATTTGCATCTTATGAAAAGTTTATAAATAGTAATAATTTTTTAAGAATTTAAAACTTGTAAGAGCTCAATTACCATCATTTGTTGGATTCTGCGGTATTCCACTGTCAATGGTCTGTGGTGGAATTTATGTGCTAATTATTTTAAATTGCTCTTTCCTTATTGTTGACTCAGTTTGGAGTGCACGTTCACTCCTTGATTCGACTTGTTTATTATGTGTTTCATCTTGGTTGTTATTTTTGTTCCTAAGTATGCTTGCTCATTGTGCAATTGTTCATCGATTTTGTCTTCTTTGTTCTAGATACACATTAAATCTTAGCCAAAAAATATTCCGAACAAAGTAAGAAAACCATACAAAATTAGGCCTAAGTAAAAGATATTATTACTATTATTGCATTGAAATTGGCCAAGTATTTCGCGATGTCAGACCAATTATCTCTAATAGTTGGTAGCAAAACTCAGTAGTAGTATTTGAAATATTTTGACTTACTGTAACTACAACCATATACAATAACACAATGAAGGGTATGACTAACGAGTCCTTTTCATTCGAGACCTATGAAGCGATGAAAAAATGGTGAAGAAAGTCTTAGAGCGTTGCCCAGAGTTTGCTTAAAAGTAACAACTATTGAAGAAGCTTAGGATTTGACTACCATAGTGCGGATGGTGATTAGTAGCAATACATTCGAGATGTCCCTTAATGAAGGCGAGCCTAGCAAGAGGAAAGGAATTTCTCTAAAGAGCTTGATGCATGAATGTCAATGAAACAGAAGAATTGGGGGAAGCCATAAATATTTTTGCTAAGAACTTTAATAAAACCCTCAAACGATTTAACAAGAAATTGTTTAATAGGGAGTAATGGAATTAATAATCGTGATTTGAAGCTTGACAACGAGATGGAAGAAGCAATGAAACAAGGTAACTATGGTATCGTCAATCGAGATAAACAAAGGTATTGAATGCAGAGAATGTAAAGGCTTTGGACATACTCAAGCAGAGTGTCCCAACTATCTCAAGAAACAATCATAGAATTACTCCCCTCGGCCTTAGTGTGATGGAGTCGGAGGATGGACAAGATGATCAAGTTGCCAACTTTGTGGCTTTGTTAGATTTTCGAGCCAACTATTCTTACGACTTCAGCGTGTAACGACCGCCCAGGTTGGCCGAGGTTAAGGTCATCAACAACATACACAGGAATACGATAGATAGATGACAACATAAAAAGACTTCATTTGACATTAATAATAATAAAAATACACTTTTGTCCATAAATTAATTGGAACTAACAACATATACAATAAAACAGAACAACATAATACAAATCCACCTTAATGATACAACTCAAAAGATACCTGAAATCCAAATACAACATAGGAAAGTATGGCAACGGACCTATTGAAACACAATACAAAGTCTAACAATATACAATCTAGAAACCAGCAAGCAGGGAAATGTTGATGAAAATTCCTATGCCACCACCGCCTCCATCTATGATCTTCAATGCATAGAGCTATCAGTAAGCTTCTCGACAACCTCGTGATGACCCTCCCTAGGCATAAAGCACTTTTGCCATAGAGAATAGAGTCGGCTAATGAGTGAATCTGAAATACCGGACTTGATCATCACATATATTCATACTTATATATATAACATATATACATTAACCGGGCTACACAATAAATAACTATTCACAAAATCACATAAGGTTCTCTCATACGATATCACATAATACTATAGTCAATTGCATATTCATTTAAGGAAAAGCAGTCTCGCCTTTTAAAGTCATCAAATGAGAATCCACCTCATAAATAATACACATAGAAATCCACCTCAAATAATACACATGAGGAATCCACCTCCAAATAATACGTATGAGGAATCCTCATGTCGAGATGAGGCCTCCACTCCATCCTCTGAGCCGAGACTCGCCTCGATGTACTGTCACTTTGGAAACCTCCGAATCATTTTACTTACAATATCACTTCCACAAAACCTCCAGTCGGGGAGTCTAGCTCACTAAAATAACACATAAGGCAATCAAAGCACATCTGCCTTGCTTGCTTAAGCCATGACCACATGACCCAGCATCTATGATCTGTCTTTTATAGATCATACAACTATCTCATAATACAAATCATAATCTAATTATCTCATAATATACCTCATAATCTCAATTATTATTTCATCATATGAATCATAAATCGAGAATTTACACATATATGATGTATCTCCAATTATTTCCTGATATGAAATCATAATCACGCAATACACATATCGAGAATAGTTCAGAATAACGCATGCAAAATATATAACATAATATATGAAAGGTCCCCATCGTGAGATTTGTACTCACCTCGAATAAGCGGTAATGATAATACAGGTAAGTCTCGTCTTTAGATCCGGGGCTCAACTCGTATTCAAGAAATTATACGTTATACTTAGCGTCGTTGGTAGAATAACCTCTTAACATATATAATCCCAGTGTTATACCGCGTCTCACGATTCAAATTTACAACTCTTGCTTGATCATCCTATCCCCCAAGATTGGTATAAACTTTTAATATTCCAACAATTATAACTTAGTAAAATCTGATATTAGATTAAATGGCATTACACATATCTTACTTTAAGCATTTCTAATCAATCCAACAATCAATTGACAACTAATTAATCCATTAAATACAACTACTCCAAATTCAAGCGCTAAATGCTATCTGAACTTTCCCAAGAACTTTCTCTAACTGATCTCTACTATCCATTTCGAACAAATAATTCTATACCCAAAAACAACTATATTAAAGTCCTCTTAACCTCGTATTACAATTTAAAGTTAATTTAAGAAAAGTCAATAAAAGTCAACCCTCGACTTACACAGCACCTAACCTAATAATTGCTCAAATATACATTATACCCTATCTGATACTTAGATGCCATTTCTATACCATAATAAATTCAAGATCTAAAGTAAAAAAATCCCATAAAACTCAACTCTTGAAACTCAAGAAATATCTCAAAGAATTGATCTTTCTTTACCTAGATATGATGAGATGATACAGGAGAAGCAGAATACCTTTGATCTTGAGTTTAGCGTATCGATAGAAACGGAGAAATTTTGAGGGGAAGTGAAATTTTAACCAAAGAGAGGGGAAAGAGGAATAGGATGAGGATGAAGATAGTGGTGGTGGGGTGGGATGGGGGAAGAAATTTAAGTTCCATTCGGTTTCGGTTAATTCTACACCTTCAACCCAAATCTCAACGAAACCGATTTCCATTGTGTTATTCCAGAGGCATATATTACTACTCGTCTATTACTGTCTGATATATGATATTATTTCAAAATTATTTATCTTATCTCGGGTCCGCCTGAGCCAAATCTCTACTAACCGACCGATTTATTTGAATTCTCCACTACTCGCTTAGGTGCATTTTCAATTTCACTGAAATACTCCACAGAAACTTTATATATCAACATAAAATTGATAATGGTAGGAGTTATTCTGTGGCATGGATGACAACAATGAGACGAGGAAGATACTTGATGAAGAGGTGCTTGAAATTACAAACTCTTATCACCAATGGATGGGTATGATGAGTGTATGCCAGTGAATCTGAATAAAGGTGCTCAAGGCAATGCACTAAACAAGGGATTAAAATGATGAATTGCATAATGCGTGTTCTTCGTTAAATCTCGACTCACGTAAATCACATGTGTCTGTTGACATGTTCCTTGTCATTTTCACCAAGCCCAGTGGCAGTGCACCATCATCTGTGTGTTCTTCATTCATCTCAACTCAGCCAGTCTAGTATACATATTTATAGACTCCATGACCACTTGAGTTCTTTGTTGAACTACATTAGAGCCTCTTATGTATTAATTATTCCAGGGAAATATGCTTAATCACTCTTGACGTCAAATTTCCTTAGTTCACGATCAAACTGAGGCCAAGCCTAAACTTCACAAATACATAAAAATATTAAACATTTGGCTTTCTCCGTCCATATTTCATAATTTAGTATTGTTTATGCTGAAATTAAATAAAGTGATGCGGTTATGGATGATAGGTAAATGTTAGATTTCGACCCCAAACTTGAGAGGAACATTTTTAGCATAAATCATGACACGTGACATCTCTTGAATAGTTCGATTCTCCTTTCAACGACTCCCTTTTTGTGATATGATAAGAGGCCCAGGAAATTCATGAGTTATTCCTTCATCGGCCTGCAAACAGGTACACTGCTTGATGCAGGTTCTTGTCTTGCTCTTACCATTTTAGGGCTTGAAGAATCAGTCTCTTAACCTCAAATGGTTTAGGTTTTTTCCCAAAGAAATATTACATGTATGCCAGCTGAGAGAAATCATCAACACATAGATGGGCATACTTCTTGCCTCCTATGCTTTCAACGTGCATAGGTGTGGAATCCATGTCATTGACTCAGTGATTTGTAACCACTAATTCTGACTAGGTGACAAAACACTAGCTCCCAGCGTGGCCGTGTTGAAGTAATTCTCAGGCAACTTCAGCCAGAAATAATTTGCTGAGATATTTATGTAATTAGTATGACCCAATCTCTTGTGCCATAATTCAGCATCCCCACCTTTCCTACTGGATAGGGTATGGAGCTCAGTATATCAGGGGTATATGACCTCGTCTTTCCAAAGGTCATTGACTAGCAAATCCCTCCTTGCTAAGTACTTCATACCATCATATGCATAATTGACTTATAGTGATGAGATTTATGGTCAACCCTTAGGTCAATAGAGCATCAGATTAAAATATAGTAACTAACATTGACTACTGATGGAGATTTTCCTTTGCCTCCATCTAAAAATGTAATTGACCAAATGCAGGTGAATGTACCTTCTTATGTCATGCATCTTGAACAACCACTATCAAAGTACCAACTAGATTGGTGATGTTTTTAAGGAGGTGTAAGCTGCGACTAACGGTATTCACGCCCCAAGCAGCAGTTTTCTGAAGTTGTCTTGCTTCCTCTTAAATTAGAGACGGATCCATAGGAATTCGGTGAATACATTGCAAGAAAATACTTGAGAGATGGTATGGTAGTTAACTTTCAAACATGAGGTCAAGAGTTCAATTCTTAACATACCTTTTTTTTTGAGGCAGCAGAAAAAAAGAACCCCTCCCAGAACTCAGCCTCACGTCTCTCCCACCACTTACACCCAAAGCCCTCCTCTCTTCCTCTCACCCTGAAGCTCTCCCTATCTCGCTATCCTTTCTCTTTTAAGTTTGAAAAAGATGCAGAAATAACCCGTTCACTTGCAATATTATGATGATAGTATATAAGTTTCTCGGTGGAGTATTTCGGGTGAAATTAAAATTTGAGATTAGTAATTGGAAAATTTCCAACAAATCAGTCGGTTGGTGGTATATTTCGGTTTGTGGGTGAGACCGGAGATAGTATAAATAATTTTTGGAATAATATCGATATATCGAAATGAGTATGAGATGAGTAATAATATATGCCTCAAGAGATAACACAATGAAAATGGGTTTCGTTTATGAGATTTAAGAAGATCTGGAAAGGTATAAAATTAAACTTGAAGCAAGCTGGAACCTAAATTTCTTCCCCTCTAAATATCCTACCTGCTTATCTCCATCATAATCCAAAACTTCTTATTTTCCCTCTTTGGCTGAAAATTTGACCCCCCTCAAAATTTTCTTTAGTTCTGCCGTGATTATTAAGCAAACTTCGAGATCAAAGTGGTGGATTTGCTTCTCCTCATCATCCTCCTCATCATATCTAGGTAGAAAAGATCAAATCTTTTGAGATATTCTTGAGTTTTAGTTGACTTTTTAATAATTTTGTTGACTTTTAAGATCTTAAGATTTATTATAAGCATAGAAATCATTACTCTGAGTATCGTATAGAGGGGATAATGAGGTGAGTTTAGTGATTATTGGGAGTTTAGAAAGTGGTATGAGATTGATGGTTGACTTTTATTGACTTTGCTTAAAATTAAATTTAAATTAGCAAATATAGAGGTTAGAGAACTTTAATATAGTTGTTTTGGGTATAAAAGGTGTGGTTTGGATAAGCCGGATAGGGAGATTAGGTTTGAAGTTTTAGGAAAGGATTATAGCATTAGTTTGAATTGGAGGTTGTATTTAATGGATTAATTAGTTGTCAATTGATTGTTGGATTGATTAGAATGTAAAGTGTTATTGTTGGAGCAATAAAGATGACCGGAATATTGAGATTTTCACAGTTAGCGTAGAATGTAGTTATGTTGGAATATAATAAAGGTGCATATGCAATGTGGGGGATAGGATGATTGCTAGGGTTGTAAATTTGAATGTTGAGACGTGGTATAACACTCTAGAGGTTAATATAGATGCTAAAGAGGTTATTCTACAAAATAATTATGTCTGTAATTTGAATAGGAGTTGAGCACGGATACAGCAGGAGGCGCCTAGAGTTATTATTACTACTTTGGAGCTCGAGGTGAGTACAAAATCTCCGATGGGGACGCTTTCGTATATATTATGTTTATATGACTACGTGTGATATCTTGGGTTATTCTGATATGTGTATTGTGTGATTATGATTGATGCTATGTAGAAGCTTTGATTTCTTGATTCATGGTGACATGTTGAGATTTTGGAGTTATATATGAGATAATTGATTATGGTTATCGTCTACGTGCTAGTGATTATGATTTATATCATGGATAGTTGTGAATATGATTCATGTTGAAGGATTTTGTGTTTATTGTGTTGTGTGTGGTGATGTTGATGTGTTTTGATTGCTTTGTGTCATTCTCTTGTGGGAGGCGGTGGTGAAGCCCCGACCGGGAGGTTTGGTGTGGTATTGCATATATTGTATTGGGAGTGGCGCCAGGTGGATTCGGGAGGTTTGGTGTGATATGCACGTTGGGGGTGTGGCGCACCGGTCAGGGAGGATGGAGGTGGAGGCACAAATGCGATTATGTGAGTGGATTCCTCATATGTGTATTATTTGGAGGTGGATTCCTCATATAATGTATTTCGACATTAGTTCCTCGTGTGTGTATTATTTGGAGGGTGGATTCCTCATGTGTATATTATTTGGAGGTGGATTCACATGTGTGTATGTCTTGGGAGGTGGATTCACTCATTTGGTATGCTGTGTCTTTGGCTGTTTCACTTGAATGGAATATCCGTTAATTATGATTCCTAAGTATGTATAGTATTATGTAACATCATATAAGAGGATTCTATGTGAGTTGTGGTCTGTTATTCATTGTGTGGCTTGGTTGATGTATAAGCGTATGTTATATATATAAGTATGAATATATGATGGGATCAAGTCTGGGGTATTTGTATTCAGCACAAGAGCAATAAGTGACTCACATTCTCCCCAATAGGCGGGCGTTTTATGCTAGGTTCTAAGAGGTTAATCATTTGGTTGTTGGTTGCATTGGAAGTAATTTGCAGTTGAAAGATAGTAGATGAGGCGGTGGTGGCATAGGAATTCTCGTAGGTCATTTATCTTTTTGTTGTTGATTTGTATATTGATAGACAGGTGTATTTCGTGAGGAATGCATTATCATATTTTTAGTTCTTGTATCTTTGAGGTTGTATAATTAAAGGTGTGTGAATTTGTATTATGTCGTTCGTTGTTTTTGTGTATATGTTGTTAGTTCACAGATGAATATCTTCATGTAATGTCAAATGAAGAGTCTTCGTTGTCATCCATCGTCGGTGACTCTTTGATAATACCGAGTTGTTTCTCGGTATTGATGATCGTCTGTTCCCAATGTCGAGCTTGGGTTTCGGTTTTACGTGATGTCTTTGTGTGGTTATATATTAAGATCTGATCCGTGGTTATCAGATATTCAGATCATGCTGTAGATGAATTTCTCTTTGCTTCGTTGATCGTTATTTGTGAGGATGCCACACAGATTTCGTGTTGAACTAAATGTGAACACCGGTAGGGAAGGTTGAATGGATGGTATTTGTTATTCTGGTAGCGTAGAAGTTGAGGCGTGGTTAGTAATGCAGTGAATACAACGATGATGTTTATACGGATAACGGTTCGACAAGTTAGTTGAATTTTATTTTCACTTTGGATAATTAGTTATAGGATGTGAACTCGAGGCGAGAAAAGTTTGAAAATGAGACATTAAATATGGATGGGTGGTTGGAATTTTGTTGGGGAGAAAGGAGATACCAAAAGATGTTGGGAAAAGAAATCATAATTAACCGGAGTTAGGGTTGTTGAGTGGTTGAGGTATTTATGTAAATCTAGGTATTAAATTGTCGGTGATTGTGAAGTATAAGATTTATTTGAAGTCCTTAGATCGTGAGATTAAATCGGTCTTTGAAATAAGTGAGGTGGAGAATGTTGAGTAATTATGATAGTTGGACTCAAGTGTTAGGGTAAGAGAGAGATTAGTATGGTGCGTATCGAGATGGGCCACTCGCTGAAGATAAGTGATTAATGAACCTTGTTGTCCGATGCTGGGGTATGAATGAGAGGCAAGAAGAAGATGTAAGTGTCGTAATAGGTTGATATTGAAATTCTATTTAGATGGATACTAAGGAATTGAGGATAAAAATTTGAAATGGGAAAATTTTTCTTGAAATAAAGCTGTTCATTACGATTAATTTGATTGTCTTGAAGGATTGCTCGATAAATCTGAATGTATTGAAGCTATATTGACATAGAAATATTGGGAAAAAATTAGTATTAGTGGGCCAAGTATGCGAGTACTCTATTGATGGATATGAGTTGGATTTAATGTACAGGCGATTAGGATAAAGATGAATCTTTAAGATTGATTGTCATTTTGAAGTTCTAAGTTGCTTAAGTTGTGAATTGTTGCTTGGAGAATAAAGTGGGAAAAATGAAAATTTTGGGACTGGGAGAAGAAAGATGTTTAGTAATTACTCTATTAATAAAACTTTGAGGCTGGATACATAGTGTTTGAATAATTATATGAAATAAGGATCTTAGCGGGATGGTGATATATTATTTAATTTGATGATAAATAGGGGAATTTTGAAATTCGAGAACATAGTTGAGATAGAGATTGGAATGAGATGTTGAGTGGTTGTTAATGTATGATAAAGTTGTGTATAGTAACATGATGGGCAGGAAGCACGGAATAGAACCATGGGAAGGTATGATGCGTGGAGTATATGTTAAATTTGGTGAGATCACGTGGGTCTAACAAGCTGTGAATTGAAAGGAGAAAGTATGAAATTAAAGATATGGTTGGTAATAACTGGTTTGGAACATCAAAGATTTGATTAAGATTTGTTCGAGTAGTCAAAGAAATGGCATGAGAAAGAATGATGATTTCTTGAAGATTTGAGTATATTATGTAATTATATATAACGAAAGATGTTGATTTGGGAAATTTAAATTTGTGGTTAGATAAGGTTGAGTAGGGTTATAAGAGGTAAAATCTTATAAATTATGGATTAGAGATATAGATGGTTGAGAAGGTTAAAGTTAAATATATAGAGTCAAAGTACGGATTTGGTTTCTTAAGTCGGGAATAGAGGGACTATGACATTCAGGTGATAAGAGTGCAAATGTTTGGATATCATCTTTTGGTTACAAGATAGTGTCATGGTGTGTTCCGATTGAAAGGATTTGAGGATAATTTCTCAAGGATGAGTTGAGGTTATAAATGGAATTCTCGTAAATTATAAGATTTAGTATCGGCTGCAGCTCGGGAGAAAGTTGGACTAACGGTAAGGAAAATTGGGTAGAATGATAGCATATCCAATGGAATCTTGGGATCTATATAAGAAATGAAGTGGTTAATATCTTAAATTCATAAATGGAATTTTGTTTAAACTTGTCATGGAAACTAATGTTGATGCTAATGTTAGTTCTAAGGATTTGAATTAATGAATTTCTTACGAGAACTAGATGAGATTTGATAAAATCCCTAAGGGACAATGGGAGTATTAGCAACAAGTGTAGTACAGAATATCGTGTTGTACCGGTAATTAAAGGAGCATAGTTATGAGAATGAGGCTTAAATCCTTAGATTGTATCTTGTGGGACTTAGTAGTTTTGAGATATATCAAAATGACTTAAGATAATTGGTATCATGAGGAGGAAGAAAGTCGTTGACATAGGATCTTTGAAAAAAAAAATTATACTCATGATTACGGATGATGGATTTGAATGCTTGTGGGATAATAATTGAAAGATTATTACAAGTAGGTCTAGAATTTCTACGTAAGGTTGAATCATTATGTGAAGTGTGTTACAAGGTTTATGTGGAGACAATTAGACCTATGGATTTATGTGGTCATGAGGACGTGAGTCAAGTTGTTAAATGGTTGTAGATTGTTAAATAATAAAGCGAGGTGGGATGTCAATTAGAGAATACAACGATTAGATTCATGAATTCAAGGACAAATATTTAGGAATGTTATGTCAAATTTGATTATAAAGGCTATCGGAAGAAGTAATGACTATTTATGAGGTATAAGGCGTATTGAAGTGTAAGACACGAGTTAACGAGAGATGATATTCTAAGTAAGAGGAAAGTTGCTCCCAGTATACTAACTTCAGAAAACGTTATTAGGATATAATTGGAAACTATAAGAAGATGTTGAGTTCTATATTCTTTGAAGGAAATGAGATGGGAGAGAGGAAAAATGAGCTCTAGCTAATTGATGAAGAACTCTGAGGGAAGAATGGAACTTGATATGACTACCACAGGAGAATAAGTTTTACGATATGTTAAATTAATGGAAGAATGAAATTTGGGTGAGATAGAATGGCTAGCTAAGTGAATAGGAATTAAAGTTCTACATAAAATCTTATCTACAGGAGAAGGAGGTCTAAGGGAAGGTAGGAATGTGCCGTTAACATTTTTTGAAACACGTGCGATACTTGCTGGTATAAAAGTTCAGAATGAAATGTAATGTGAAGAGGAATATGGTAGATTGAAATTTTCAACTAGGAGCTAAGCTGAGACATTGGGAGTGAGATTATGCGAGGGATATTAATAGCTAATGGGCTAATGTGGGGTGTTACGATAAAGGGTTATCAGCGGGTGGTGTGAATGATGGAGTTTAACATTGTAGCATGGATGATATATATGCATGTTGTTGGAATTATCATGTGGAAATTGGATGTTGATAAATCATGGTAAGACTAGAAATATATGATGTTAGCAGTGAGCCTAGATTATCTATGCTATGGTGGGGAGTGAGAGATAATGATAACTTTATAGTTAGATGTTATGGCATGACATGGCGTTGATATAAATGAAATGAAAGGTGCAACGGAGGAAAAAAAAAACACAGATATTGACCTATCTGACTATTAAATCGTGATGGTATGAAATGATAAATAGGCATTAATAGAGTATATGAAGTGATAATGTATTGATGGTGAAGTATGATCTTTATATACGTACACAGGTAGTAATAATGTGCAAGTTTGTTGGTCGATATATGACTATGCTATGAAGTGGTGTTTTAGAGGTACATATGTGGGAGCATTGAAATGGTAGGATTATCGGTGATGTGTTATATATGTTAGTTGGCATATACAGGAAACATGGAGTGTATTTATATAGGATGCCAAGATGTCAGTAATAAATGAATTTGATGAGTGGGGTTTGATAAAGAGATTTACTTGCACATTGATAGAAATTTACTTGCGCATTAATGAATCGATAGTCAATGAGGGTGATGTATTGACAGAATTATGAAGGATCTTATTGATAAACAGAACCATGGGTATTGATTTGGTGATGTGTGATGGTTGATTATAATGTTAATAACATGATAAAATATAAGTTGTAGATTGATATTATAGGATATGAGAGGATGTATAGTAAAGTGAAATTTGTATGGTAATGATTTATGATATGATTAGATTGTATAATATCGATTGCGGTAAGTAATATTCGAGTGCGTTGCGAATGTATTTCTGAGGAAGCGTTTTACGATCTCTTGAAGTCAATGACTATGTTGGGAAAATGTGATTGGTGACAAGATGTCATGATATTCGGTAATAAGAGCATATTGAAAGGCGAGTTGGGACGATAAGAAAAATCGGGTCTAAAGTAAATTCGAGACGGGGAAATTATATAAGATGGAGTAGAGATAGAAATAACCGTTCTTACCAATATTATGATGATAGTATATATAAGTTTCTGGTGGAGTATTTGGGGTGAAATTAAAAATTTGAGGATTGAGTAGTGGAGGAATTCAACAAATCGGTCGGTTGGTGGTATATTTGGTTTGTGAGACCAGATGTATAAATAACTTGAATAACCATGAATATATCGAAGTAGTATGAGATGGTAAGCAATATATGCCTCAGGGGAATAACACCAAATGAAAAATCGGTTTCGTTGAGATTTAAGTGCCGGAAGGTGTAAAATTAACTTGGGAAACCAACGGAACTTGTCTTTCCTCTAAATATCCCACCTACCACATATATCATCCACCAGTCAAACCTTCTTATTTCCCTCTTTGTACGAAAATTGACTACTCACACGAAAATTTTCTTCCATTTCTGCGTCGATTATAAGCAAACTCAAGATCAAAGTGGTGGTTGCTTCTCCTCATCATCTCATCATATCTAAGTAGAAAAGATCAAATCTTTTTGAGATATTTCTTGAGTTTTGAATTGACTTTTATAATTTTTGTTGACTTTTAGATCTTGAATTTATTATGGCACTTAAAATATTACCGGAAGTATCAGTATAGGGGATTAAGCGGTGAGTTTGAGTGATTATTGGGGGTTAGAAAGTGATTAAGTTGATGAAGTTGACTTTTATTGACTTTTCTTAAATTAAATTTAAATTGTAATATAGAGGTTAGAGAACTTTAATATAATTGTTTTGGGTATAAGATTATTGGTTTAGATATGGATAGGAGATGGGTTGAAAGTTTGAGGGAAAGTTAAGTATAGCATTTAGCGTTTGAATTGGAGGTTGTATTTAATGGATTAATTAGTTGTCAATTGATTGTTGGATTGATTAGAATGTGCTTAAAGTGTTATTATTTAGGAATTAAGAAAGCGTGAGCTGAATGTGTAGGATTTTCTGAAGTTGGCGATTAGAATGTAGTTATGTTGGAATATTAAAAGTGTATGCGATATTGGGGATAGGATGATTGCTAAGGGTTGTAAATTGAATGTTGAGGCGTGGTATAGCAGCTCGAGGTTAATATAGATGCTAAAGAGGTTATTCTACAAAATGTGTTATAATGTAATTTCCTTGGAATAGGAGTTGAGCACGGATCTGGCAGAGGGCTGCTGGGGAACATTATTTACTTTTAGGCCGAGGTGGTAAAATCTCACGATGGGGACTTCATATATAATTATAATTTGTATATATTCGTGTGATATCTTGGGATTGATTACGATATGTGTATTGTGTGATTATAAGGATGACCTACATGACATAAACTTTGATTTATGATTCATATGATGAAATAATTGAGATTCTGAGTTATATTATGGAATAATTGAGACTATGATTCATATCATGAGATATTAGTGATTATGATTTATATCAATGAGATGGTTATGAATATAGATTAAATGACCCATGAGATTTTATTAGCTAAGTACATGTGTTGTGTGTTGTGTATCTTGGTATGTTTGATTGCTGTGTATTTACTTGGGAGGCGGTGATGACCAGGCCGGGAGGTTGGTGTGGTGTGCATATTGTGGGTAGCCGGGTGGATTGGGAGGTTTGGTGTGATATGCACATTGAGGGAGTGTACCGGTCGGGAGGATGGGTGGGCCTCGTAGGGTGTCAGCAGGTGGATTCTCGTATATTATGTGTTTGGAGGTGGATTCCTCATATGTGTATTATTTAAAGCGTGGATTCTCGTGTGTGTATTATTTGAGTGGATTCACTAAAATTGTATATTATTTGGAGTGGATTCACATGTATTATTATTTGGAGGTGGATTCTCATTTAAGTGCCTTTATTGTCTTTGGCTTGTTTCCCTTGAATGAATATCGTTAATTATGATTCTAAGCTCATGTGTATATAGTATTATGTAACATCGTATAAGAGGATTCTATGTGAGTTGTGGTACATTGTTATTCATTATTGTGGCTTTTAGTTGATGTATAAACGTATCTTATTTATAAGTATGAATATGTATGTGGGGATCAAGTTTGTAGTATTTGTATTCCTCGACTTAATGAAGCTCCACATTCATGGGCGGAAAGATTTTATGCACAGGTTCTAAGAGGTTGATCGGCTGAGGTTGTTGAGGAAATTTGCATTGATAGAGGCTGCTGGGGTCAGAAGATGCATTAGATGGTGAGTGGCATAGGAATTCCTCATCAGGTCATTTTATCCTTTGTTGTTGTTGATTTATATTGTTAGACTTGGGTATTGTATTTAAATTTGAAGTCGGTTGTCATCTTTGCTATGTTGTATTTTGGATTCTTGTATCTTTAGGTTGTATAATTAAGGTGGTGTATTATGTAAGTTAGATTTGTTTTATTGTATATGTTGTTAGTTCACCAAGATGGACAAAAGTGTATTTTATTATTATGTAATGTCAAATGAAGTCTTTTTGCGTTGTCATCCATCGATCAGTGACTGCAGTTATGCAGGGTTGTTGATGACCTTAACCTCAGGCGGCCGACTGGGCGGGTCAGATTCACAGTACAACCGTACAAATAATAATTAAATATGATCAAGAATTTTTGAAATACCCAATTGATTATTCACTAGTTTTCTTGCTTAATTTTGTAATTTCGATTACGTTTTAATTAAATTTTAAAAGGACATTTATTGACAGGTATTCCATGTTTGTTTGGTTTCAATTTCAATGTTGGTCCATTTTAATTTGTGTTAGTTAATAATAACTTTGTTGGTTAATTAATTACTTCAATTTTAATTTTCTTTTGTAAATTGCTTTAGTTGGTTTGTTAATTACTTTAAACATCAATTTGTAATTTTGGTTTCAATGATTTGTTGAATTGAATTCAATAGTATTATTAGTTCATTAGTTTATTGTTAGTTTGTTAGTTTATTTTGGTATGTTCTCGTATATATTGTTAGCTCATTAGTTTATTGTTTGTTTATGTTGGTTTTTGTGTTGTTACTAATTAAATATATTTTTTGTTATTTAGAATGAATAAAATTTTCAAGCAAACCGATTCGAGGATTGGTATGGATCTAGTTCAATATTACGCAATCCAGCCACCACTCTGAAACTCCGATTTCACCTCTAATTCCACCTTCAATTCCAAATGAAACTAATCAAAAGGGAATATATTTGGAGTCGGAGTCAAAGGCAAAAACAAATTATTAGTGCAAATCGAATGATCAGATGAGCTCTGAAGAGCTTATCTTTTGAAAGAGCCAACTAGAATTTATATGAATGATTTTCTGTTGATATTAAGTTTGTGTCAACCATCAAATTTAGTAATTACATGGTATAAGGAGTATGATTGGTTGGAATATAGCATTGAAAGGGATATATCATTGCTTGCCTTGATATTTGTTATGAAATTAAATTAAATTACTCCAAACTACATTTGTGAAGGTTTTAGGAGTTAGCATCACAAGAAGAGTTCAAAAACATGTTGGAAAAAATCCTAATAGTCATCATGTGTGTGAAAAAGTGTGATGATCACACTGAATCAAAATTAGCAAATGTAAACTATAACCAGTAATCTTGAAAAATCGATTATCTTATCGTTTGAAGCATCTCTTGAAATTTGTCAAATATCTTATTTAAATGGATTAGCATTGGAATTTTTTATGATGAAAGTGAGTGATGTATAAGGGTCAACTTTTGTGAGTTTCCTTAGAAGCGTTAAGGGAGAATTATGACAAAAATTGGTAAAGCTATAAAGAATGCGAAAGGTAATCTTAAGATGACTTCACCAATGATTAAAAAGGATCTTGCCAATGCTTGTGCATTTGAAACTGTTAAGAAAATTACAGATGCAATTGGAGATGATATTTTTTGTGTACTAGTTGATGAATGCAGATGCTGTGATGAACAAATGGTCGTTGTTTTGCGTTTATTGTGTAGAGATTGTTGTAGAAGATTGATAGGCATTGTTCATGTTGAAGAAACAAAGTTCAAATAACACTTAAAGGGGCTCTTGAGACTTTGTTATCTAGATTCGGATTGTGTATAGCTCAAATTCGTGGCAAGGATATGATGGTGCAAATAATATGAAGGTTGGTACAGGTTTGAAAACGATGATTCCAAGAAAAAATCAATAAACTTACTATTGCATTATTTTTCTCACCAACTTTAGTTAGCTCTTAATTTCAATGGATTCGATGTCATGTTTGATCTTTAATTCATTTTTTTGGTGAACCTGCGTGATGGAATTTGATACGGTCTTTGACAAGCACATTAACTTCTTTGTTCAGAAGACAATGATGCTCATCTTCTGAACCCAGTAAGAAAATGATGGTAGAAGGCGGTATGGGTTTGGGAATTAAGAATTGTCTCTTTTATTTGGTGATGGGGGATCTGGCTTTGAGATTGCTACTTAGGTGAAGAAATTTTTTACTTACATTTGTTAAATGTTGAAAAATTGAAATATGATAGAAACGCAAGTGAAAACAAGGTTTATTATTTTTCATGAAACAAATTCAATTTGTGTTCATGTTGTATGATGACAAATATTTGAAATTGCAATGATGGTGTCTCAAGAATTGCAAAGTGATCAAGATATTTTGAATGCTTTGCAACTTGTTGAAGTCAATAAGAAAATATTTCAACGAATGAGAGATGCTGGATGGGAAGAATTCTTTGAAAGAGTATCATTATCTTGTGGTAACTTTGGGATTAATGTGCCTGACATGAAGTCACGGTATGTGAAATATAGTATATCCCAACGTAATGCTCCTTTTACCTATTTGCATTATTTCAAATATTATAATTTAGCCCAGTTGTCTTATGATGTGATATTGAAAGAAGAGAAGAAGAAGAGCTGAATGAGCGTTTAAATCCTGAGCAAGGTTATTGCAATGTGTTATGCTTGAGTCCTTGTTCCTCATTTGAAGCTTTTGATACTAAATCACTTGTGAGGATGGCGAGATTATATCCAAAGGATTTTGCTGGTGTTGAAGATGAAGAGTTGGCTGCCCAACTTGAAGTTTATATTCGTTGTGTTCGAACGGATGCTAATTTTTCCAATTTGAAAGTCCTCTCGGATCTTTGCAAGACTCTTGTAAGAACAAAAAAACACAAGACCTTCAGATTTGTGTACAAGCTTGTGAAGGTGGTATTGACTTTACCAATATCAACCGCAAGTGTGGAGAGAGTTTTTTCAGTAATGAATTACGTGAAGGATGACTTAAGAAGGTGGCATTGACTTTACCAATATCAACGCAATAATGAATTCACATTACTCACCTCAGCCTTGGAGAATGGGGCCATGAACAAAGGCTGGGATAAAGATAGAGTGAATGAGAAATATGGAATGTAATGGCGGTTGAGATAAACGAGGTTTAAATGAAGATATTAGTTATTTTGGTTAATATAGTGGTTTATGGGGTTGGAGTTTGGATCCGGTATATTATCTGAAATGCATTATTTGAGTAATTTGCATTGTTAATATTGAAAGAAAAAGATGGCTTCATTATAACGTGATCTTTACAGCGCTTAACTAACAATTGAAATCTTTATTACCTAAATTTGAGTAACTACCTAGATTATGGAGCTTTATGAAATATAATTTAGAATTCCCCCTTTCCCTAATTATATATGGGGTAGATATGCTTTGACTGCTATCATGGTGAATTTCTAAAATATTGAAATGGCATAGGTTGTCATAGTAAGAGTCTCGTAACTCATATTGTGACATTATATTCCTACAAACATTTACTTCATCTGTGATTTTGGCACAACTACTACTAAGCGACTAAATGACCAGGTCAGTAGCGGCCCGGCATCGATAGCCAACAAGTGTATTGTTTGTATAAAAATGTATAGAATCCCATAATTCGACTATCCCTAACATATAATGGCAACTCTTTGGCGTGATTCAGTGATTAACTATAGGATTAACGGAATCTATACGTACTCCTATAAGAGTAAGATATGCAGTATGCTTGTTGCGAGAGTAAGAAATACTTCTAATAATCATCATATGAGTCACGGTGGCAACATGAATTTCATCCTCATTTTCCCAACTTTTACATGTGTTGTAGTGGAGTTCTCTTGGCTTTAGCGTTTTCAAATCAAACTTACACACTAATTTTATTGAATTCTCTATTCCATACATATGAAAATGGAGCATAGCAGTAGAGCGAAAAGGATAATATGCCTAGCTTAATAAGAACTTGCTCTCAAGCGAAGTTTGGGAAAAATGATTAGGCTGATCACATCTGAGGGATCATTCGGGAGAAGACACGCTTGAGAAATTGAAGAAAATTGAAAAAATTTACTGATATCAATTGATGCGAGGAAAAACCTCTTGCCAGTAGAAATTCTCGAGACAACAATGAATTCGAGTCAATATTTAAATTCAAATAGAAAGAATTAAGTAGAGATCGGCGAAGAAGATAAACAAAGTGATGTGTCAATAGCGAGTTTAAATCAGAGAATACATTTAAATCTGAGGCGATATGCGAGGAAGCTCGGAATACTGAGAATCGGAAGTTAGATATTACAGTTTGTATTTGAATAATTTAAAGAGACACAATTTAAATGAGTCAAAAATAAAACTAAAGTGAGGAGAAAAATCCTCTAGGAGAAAAAGAATTGGGAAAATAAAAAGCTTTGAAGAGATCGGGCGTCTATATCGGATGTTGGAAAGATCATATCTCAAAACTTTTTTTATAACACGTGGTCTTACGGTGGGCGGTGCTTTTACTATTTTGTTTTCTTGTGTATTTTCTCTTTTGGAATCCATTTTGAGTCCATTTGGTTTTAAGTCGGATTTGAATCAAATTATTGCTAAGTATAGGTGAATATTGCACCCTTTGAAGTGACAATTCAAGTTAAGATCAAGCACTCTCCATATAATCTTCATTTATAAATAAAAGTACAGGTTTTATATATTTCGGGTTCATACATTTCTGATCTAAATTGTAAGTATAATTTATTGATTTCATTTAAATTATTTAATATAATAGTTTCTGATGAGCACTTATAGACTAATCGATTTTATTAAATTATGTCTAACTAAATTGATTAATGATCTAATGGCGATCTCTAGATCTGTTTATAGGCTAAGTGATTTGTAATTATGCAAACAAAATTTATTTATGTGGCAAGCTAAATCTATTTATGTTGCAAGCCTGTTTTTCCAATTTATGGCAAGGTTTAAATAATTAAATTAAGGCGTAGGTATAATCATTATCTAGAAACTAATTTTCATACCGTTGTTGCCCATAAATCAGAGAGGAAGTCGGGAATTATTTAGGGTTAGTGAATATTTGTTTTTAGATAAATTATTATCCTTACGCGCCTTTTTCTTTGTTAAATTAAATCAGGCCGTAATATAGAATTTGAAATTCATAATAGAATTTAGTTCATAATCTTATTACATCGTACAATAAACTAATATAACTTGAGTCTGAATCAAACAAGGCAGAGGGGAATATTATAATCAATTAGAAGGATATAATTTAACATTTCTATCTTTTCTAAATCTTGATGAATTTATTAAGAGCTAAAATACTATTAAAAAGCGATCTTAATGTTGAATACCAGTTACCGAATAATTTAGATCTGTTAAATAAATGGACAATTCCAAAGATCGAACCTAAAGTTATATACAAGTTAGGTGCCTTTGAAAAAATTGGTTTAAAACAAGTAGTTAAAACTACAGAAGAATCTATTTCTCTGAATAATGAAGAAATGAAAATTAATCTTTTAAGCGAAAAAGATATTATTCCTTATAAGGATAGTTATCGATTTTTACATATTGGACTTATCAAATCGCTTTAAACCTTGCTCTTGAAGAGATTTACTAAGCTTTTATAGCAGCTTTAAGAGATGGAAGAATTTAAATTGGAAGCAATCCGCATGGAATTATTGATAGTCATCATGGACCGGTTATTTTGATGTTTATCCTAATTTACAATTATCACTGTCTGATACAAATCTTCTTGATGTTGTAACATTAAATGTTAAGACTAATGGTTATAGTTATATGCATGGATCAGAAGTGATATGTATCTGTTATAGAATTTATTATAAACCTTTGATTACTTTGAATCCTCATTGTAGGATTAAGGATAAACCTAAAAATGAAACTATTTTAATTGAAACTAATTTTAGTAAATCTAGTATTACTACTAGAGACCTATATTAAGTGGGAAGAAATAGAATTTTACAGAAAATTGGGTCTCATTGAAAAAGGAAACTACATTCCATTGACGAAATCAAACTCAAATTTAATGATGTTTGTCGAACTACGAAGGATACATGAAGTCTTAAATTTGAAAAGAATAATATTTCTAATATAAGAAGAAATAGATGCATGTCAAATAGGTCTTATATCTCACCATTAGATTATAAAATTAGCGAATTTCCTAGAGTTTCTACTTCTAATCTTCCCTTTGACGATAGAGAATCGATGAATGGGTTAACGATTATAGGGTTGATGGTTTAAATTGGAAGAAGACAATATTATCGGAGATAATGAAATAATATATCAAGGGTTCGCAGACGGTATGTGCGAAATAAGCTTCCACCTAGATAAATTAGTTATCTGACCACTATGAGATTTTAGTCTTGGTTCTCGAGCGGACAATAGATAAAAGAATTTCTTTTACCTAGATGTGAATCTTTTAGAAAATGGTTTTAGTAATTTTGATAAAGAAGAAAACAAAACTTTCGGATGAGTTTTATAAGCGTATTGTGAAAATAATAAAATCTTTATATTTTGTTCCATGGTTAAGTATTAACACATATTATTTAGAAGTGTATTTAGTAATAGAAAGAAATTATAAATTATTAGATGGACAAATTGATAAAGATATATATCCCCACGAAAAGAATTCCGGATTGTAAAGGATAATCGGAAGCGATTAATTTGCCTTATACAAAATCTTGAAAGAAACTTTAAAACTACCATGAAAGCAGGATAAATATGTTAGATTGAACAAACAATTATACCAATTTATTTATTAATGTAGGAGAAAATATAATTTCTTTAAATAAAAAATTGATAATATTACTAAAATAATAGAAAAGTTTGGCCATGATAAAGGAAAACAAGTTTATGCAGAAGAAGAAACTTGGAGTATTCTTCCATATCGACCTAAAGGTTAAAGATTTTAAATTGGAAATCAATAAGCGATCTAGAGAAATTACTTGATAGAATTCAAACAAATATTATAAATACTTTAGATAAATTATCTAAGGAAGATGATGAAATTAATAAAATTAATGGAGAAAAATAGAATGAAGTGATAAGCCAACCCAAAGATATTATTATTATTATAGGAGACCTTAGCCTATTATTGATATTTTAAATGAAGAAACGAGAATATATTATGAGTAATAGCTTGATGGCAAAATATTTATGAATGGAATATTGATAATTTTCACGGATAAGCAAATTTATAATCATGTACATAGGATGCTTATGTATTGACTATTTCATGAGAATAATAGTCACGAGAAAAATATTGCAAATATGATAATAGCGAGGGTTTCTTGGTCAATTAAAGGATAATTAGGATAATTATTACTTGCGGAACACAAACAGGATAATAGGACATCATTAAAATTGAAATGGCCAAAATATAGAAAATGTTGTTTATATGTTAATAATTAATATAATCGAGGCATTTTTCACGGGGAAGATATTCGGATAGTGAGAATATCACTCTTCTTGAGAACTTAAAATTTATAAGACTCTACAGACTTTAGATAGTATAAGGATACTTTTCTTAGTCGGTTATGGAACTCCCGAGTAATAGCTCATTGGAAATCTAAATTTATTGATAGCTTACCCCTATCTTTTTTGCGAGAAGGGTTAAGAAAAACATAAGGAGACAGTTACTTTATCCTTATGATAATTTTACTTATGGTAAATTAATAGGTTCCTGTGTCAAGGAAGGTTTAGCTTTATGTAATGAATTAAGATTAAATAAACAATTATAGAAACAAAATCTATTAGAAAGAAAGCAATTAAGATTACGCTGACGGTTTGGAATATAAGCAATCATACAAAGGAATGCTGAGTAATAAGCATCCATAAAGGATTAATCTGGATAATGATAGTAATAGTAAGAATTTGAAAAAACATTTTCATAAAGAAGTGAACTATCCGTCATAGAATAGAAGATAAGAAGGATGATCCTTAAAAAGATAAACAAATGTTGTTTTATCGCCATCTGGAAAAAGTTTGGTCATTATGCTAATAATTGTTGGACTAAGAAAAGAATTAATAATTTAAATTTAGAATTTAAGGGAACAAAAAGATAGATTATACAAGATATTTTTAAATGATACGAGATGAAGAAGCATCGTATATGTCTTCGCCGTCTAGTCATAATAAATATTGATATCATAACATTTGGTTCTTCTCGGTCGGATTGAGAATGCGAGAGCCTTGTTCTTTTAGGCAAGCTGCATTAAAAATACTCAGAATAAAATTCTTAAATTAATGTCTCAAATTTCAGGATGATGAAAATAAAATGTGATTAAAATAATATTATTATCATGGATTTCCATAAAAGAACATTAAAGATCTGATTTAAGATAAAAAATTATTGATCAAATGGATAGTGGCAAGATTGCTACATCTTCAGAAGATAAATATGATAAATTCTACAACACCCTCTTCAGGAGAGTTTATGGAAAAGCTGTAAAAAATTAGAGGATTCCCTACTTTCCTTGAATGATATCAAGAGAGAAAGAGATTAATAATCTCAAAAAGAGATAAAAATTTTGAAAAATGAAAAATTGGAACAATTTAGAATATCTAGATTAGAAAAACTTTGCAATGATAATATTGTATCAAAATGATAGTCAAGTAATAGTCAAGATAATAATTTTTTTTAAATGAAATATTCTTGAACCAAAATAGTATATTAAAATAACATTACTTATTGATAATTATTTTCAAAAGAATTCTGACTCTAGTAGATAGTGGAAGCCGAGATTTCAAATGTTATACAAGAAGGATTGATCTCCTTCAGATAATTGCTAAACCTACCCATCCCCACTTATCCTCAAAATGGTGGTGAAAAAGAATAGATATAAGTTTTAAATTACCAAAAGCATTTGTTTGTATTAATAATACTTGTATTTCTATCGATTTTTTACTAAGTAAAATATTTCTAACTAGATTATACTTGGTACCTTTTATAACAAAATTGTATCTTTTAAAAAGAATTGTAGATAAAGAAAGGGATTATGAACATATAATAATAAATCGATAATGTTAAAATTTACTTCAAAACCATATCCAAAAAATTTATATTCAATTTTTGATAAAGTTATAAATAAAGAAAATCAATTAAACTTTTTGGCAGTAAATTAATATTTGACTATAGATGAAAAATTACGAGAATCTAAATTACAGAAAAAATTAAATAAAATTTTATAGACTAAAGTTTAAAGAGGGTTTACGTAATAAATCATTAATTCATTTGAGATGAAAAAAATATATTATTGAACTTCCCTATGAGGAAGATTTTTCAGATAATATGATTTCTATAAAAGTTAGACCATGTCAAATGAATTCTCAATACTTGGAGTTATGTAAAAAGATCGATCACTTGTTGGATAGAAAGTTAAACTATGCATCCAGTGTTTGTAGTCATGTACAACTTTTTATATTAATAAACATCTGAAACGAGGAAGAGGCGTTCCCTTTGATTATAAACTATAAACCATTAAATAAAGTTTTGAAATGGATTAGGCATCCCATTCCTAATAAAAGATTTATTAAACGGACTTTATGATTCTGTCTTATTTTCTAAATTTGATTTAAAATCAGGATATTTGGCAAATTCAGATTAATAAATCTGATAGGTATAAAACTACTTTTAATGTACCTTTTGGCCACTATGAATGGAATGTTATGCCTTTTGGTCTTAAAAATGCCCATCAAAATTTTAAAAAATTATGGGCGTATTTTAATAATTTTATTGAATTTATAATTGTTTATACTTGATGATATTTTATTTTTCTAAAACAATTGAAGAAACGATTTAACATTTAGATATATTCGAGAAAGATAATAATTCAAAATGGTTTTGGTTATTTAAACAAATGAATATTTTCAAACCAGAAAATAAGATTTAGGTCATAATATTTGAAAAGAAAATGTCATTCCAATTTGATAGAAGTATTGAATTTGCCTCGAAATTTTGAATAAAATTTTAGACAAAACCCCAATTACAAAGGTTTTTAGGCAGTTTAAATTACATTTCTCCGTATTATCAAAATCTTGCAAAGATCTGTGATCTTATATGATAGGCTCAAAAGAAACCAAGTCCCTAGGCAGAAAGAATATAAAAAGCTAATTAAAAATTGTAAAGAAAGGGTTAAAGACACCTTGTTTGATGTTGTAAACCCCGATTGGAAAAAAATTATTAGAAGGCTGATGCTTCGAGTTTGGGTTATGGAGAATTTTAAAACAAATTAAATACTAATAATAAATATCTTGTGAGTTTAAATTCACGGTAAATGGAATGGCAGCCCAGGAGGAGTATACTCTGATAGCTAAAGAAGTACTTGCTATAGTAAAATGTGTTTGAAATTCGAGGATGATCTTTATATTAAAAATTTAAAATTAAAAACGTTATCGGCGGCTAAATTCATGTTTCAAAAGATTTCAAGCAACTGATGTCTCAACTGAGGATGTTTTGCAAGGTGGCGAGGCCCGTTTAGCACCTTTCGATTTTGAAGTTATTTATAAGAAAGGAAGACAATCATCTTTTGACTTTCTTACTAGAGAATATTTGAATGAAAAATAAGTGATATTATTTTCTTCAATTTCGGGAATGTCATATTATGGCGGAGAACTCCCCACTTATAGGGAGGTAGAGGAGGAAAACAGGGGTATATCTTGGTCTGACCATGGTAGAAGTCCTTAAATGTCAAGGAATTTTTCCTGGAATATTAATCCTTTATTCAGAAATTAAGTGGAATATAAAGCAGAAGAAGGAAATGACATTAAGCTCTTTACTGTGCAATCTCATTAGGAAAAAAAAGAAGAAAGGAATCTAAGATCATAATGGATTATATCCGGAATGAGAAAGACTCAAGATGATTTTAATTCTCGATGGTAATGATCTTAGATGGCAAGATCAACCAGAATACTTTTGGAGAGATATACTTCACCGTGGATTTATACTGGATTCTCACAAATCTCAGTTATATTTTGAGAATATATTAATAAATAGTGAATCTTGTGAGATATCTATTTCGGGACGAGAATAAAAGAAATTTATAATTTCTCAAAAAATTATTATTAAAAGATTATATCTTGAAGAATGGGATTATCTCCATTTAAGGAAAATGGGTGGTCTCTGATTGTTTGAGACTCTATTAAATATAATTATTGAAGATATTTGGAGCTTTGATAAAGTATTATATTGAGATATAAAATGTTGTCCTTCATTTATTTGACTTGAAATTCCAAGAAATAGTTTAACTCACCAACCATATTCATTTCAAACTCTAATTTCATTTGTGGGACAAACTATTGTATCAATTGGTTTAACATTCGACCAAACACTATATCATCCATGTAGATTTGGATCTATACACGATTCAAAATCCAAAATAATTAATTATCGAAACATTTGTGAAGAGCCGTAATTTCATGCAGAGTCTCCGAAAAATCTGGATTCATGAAATTCATAGTTTAATACACACGATTAAATAATTTAATTTTATTTCTATACAAACACATAAAATCAATCCATTTATTACATAGTTATAGAACATTATATTAATTATACAATTCATGTACTGTAAAATAACATAAACAAACAGAAAAATATTCATTCAAATTAGCGTGGCCGAATTTAATCAAAAATTTATAAATTGAATACAGTTATTAATGAACAATTAATAACACACATATTTATTATATTTAAATTCTAAATATATATACATAATTAAAATATCTATTACAAGAGATGAAACATTCATATTAATACTTGAACTAAATCAACATAAAACATGAATCCAGGATTACTTTAATTATGTATAAATCAGATCTAAACAATAAATAGTGCACTTACAATAATATTGTGAAAGGCTAAACAACAATTGCCTCACAGGAAAACTTAGAACTCCATGATCAAAATCTCAGCTCCAAGAGTAGTGCCTCTAGTCAGTCCACACAAGAGGGTTAATTCTCAAACTTGATGCGCTGGGAATTGGATATCAATTTGACCTCTCTAATTATAATTTTATTCAGCTCAACATTTGCATATATAAACTAAGCTCGTTCAAAGTTCATGATCTTTGTATATAGTAGTGAGTTCATACCATTTAGAGAATAATAACTGATAATTCTCCATAAGTTATTTATTTGTCAGTTCCTCATCGTCATCAATATCATCAATGTTGTCTTCAATTTCGACATCATCAACAATTGGACTAACAGGTCGGTCAGAGTTGTTTTGAAGCTGAGTGATACTGATAGTTGGATTGACGTGAAAGTTGTTAATGTAACCATGTGCCGACGCATCAATCATGTATATTAGTTCCTAGACTAGTTCTTGACATAGTTTCGGAATTCCACCTAGATATACTAAGTCTTTCCACATTTCTCATAAAATTAAGATCACTTTGGACATGTTCTGCTAAGCCTGATCCTCCTAGATTCCCTCCTAGATTATTTTCACTTCTTCTAACGATTATTCCCCCTATCATTGACATTTGGGTTATCACTCAAGATTCTCATCCTTCCCTTGAGATGCTTTCAATGCCACTGTAACAACCCGCAAAGTCGGTCATCCCGAGGCTAAAATCGCCCAAATGTCGACACCGTAAATACCAACCGATTTTGACGAGTCAAATTTAAAAAACCCACATGTTCTTAAATAAACCAATAAAAACAAAATAGTTACATCTTAAAAATACCGGGGCTTTTAAGTTAAAACGATTCATCGTTTATTTCCTAACCACACAAAACAACCAAAATACAACAATCTCCCAAAGTACAAAATGTCAATACACAACCTCGGGCCTCAATCCGAACTATAATAAAAAACGAGACCGGTGGAGAATCTATCGCCAATCTGTCACCTAGGCTCTAAGGCACGAGGACTCCTCGAATAGATCCGAATAAGTCGGGCACCACCCGCGAACCCCGCGACAATAAAAATACCAAGACATACGATTGTGTCGCAGCTTAAAGCGAATACTTATCTTAAGAGCGGAAATTACCCACACCCACGCTAGCCGTAATATGCTAATGGCAGCCTCGCATAACAGGTAGGGGACACGGGGTAACACTATGCTGCCTCAACGCCGTAATAAAAGACAATATCGTTAGTGAGTTCATTATCATGCTCGCATCATAAAGTCATATCAATACCGTAATTACTATGCTCATTAATTCACATGCCCAATCAAACTAACATGCACGCTTCAATAAAAAGACATCCCACAATGAAAATCATGCTTTTCAAGGAAACAATGACAATAATAACTCAAATAAATCCACAACTTACTCTTTATCAACCAACCATATAAACACGCCCACTAACAACTAGACCATCTCACTCCACAACTCTCAACAACGTACTAATCGCCACAACTAAACAACTCAATCAATCCTTATCGTGAATTCGGATTTCTACAATTAATGCGCATATAATCAACCTCAACTGTTAGGAGAGAAACTTACGTCCATCGACATAAAGTTTTAAACAACACACCAGAACGAGATACGAGGCAAATACAAAGACACTCATACCGAAGTATAAGACAATACCGAATAACAACACACTCGTGAAAGAGATACGACAAATACAAAGACACTCATAATCGAAGACAAGCGTAATACCGTGACACAAACACACTCAGAATTTGTGTACGAGGCAAATACCACACACTCATAAATAAGACAAGGGCAATACCGGTATTACAACTCAACATACATCAACCACCCTCAGACGATCCGCCCTGTGCCTGGCCCGCCTGAAAGCGGTAGAGTCACAAATCCGAACACCGAGTCACCAAACCGACGGACGCACTCAGTTTTAAAAATACAATTCGCTTCATCCAAAAAAATGTGATCACAATTAAGTTTCCCAATGCAATGCTTTAAAAATTTATAATCCATCACCGAGCATCAAACGACCAACCCATAAATATATACACACAACATAACCTAAAATAAAAGTGAATGCCGAGCATACAAATGTATGATACTGCATCGTGATCCTAAATACAAATGACCACCGACAAGTGCCAAGATTTCAAAATGTGAATACAACAATGAAAACCGGTCGACAACACATCAAAACGAGATCGCGAGTGATCCCCGCCCACCAGGCTCACCTAGCCACTCTAACACACTCTCCACCTCGCTCAACTAGCCACCGGCCAACCTCGACACAAATAAAAATGCCTTCATAGCGAAGGTAGTTCGCGTCTAAATAAACTTGACAAAAAAAATAACTCGCTTATACCTGAATCTAGTCAATCAATAATATAATAGTCAAATATGAATAAATAGATATATCCGGTGACTACCTAAAAAAGTCATACAACATAATTCACAGAAATCTCGGGACATAATACACGAAGATATAATGTGGGTTCAAGAAGCACACAATTTCGCAAAGAAATCAATAGACTCAACAACGACTAAACTCTAGTCATCAAAACCTCTCATCTTCCTTATATCCCCACTCAAAGATAATTAACTCCTCTAACGCGCATATACTCAAACTGGGCTCCACCGGCAGGAATGGACTAATCAATAATCACCCCGCACTTATACCGGCAAAGATAAGGCCAAAACCGCACTTATACACAAAGTATAAGTGCACACCGCACTTATACACAGCAGGCACATCAGAAGATAGGCCACATCGACAATGCACACAACAAAGTGGATCAAAAGACTCATACCGCCTTATACCGAAGAGCAAGGCCAAAACGCACGCTTATACCGTAGAGATGTAATACACCGACAAATGACACAAAGAAAGTCACCAAACAGAATATACCGCTCTTATACCGAAGATAAGTGCCAAATCGCACGCTATACCGTAAAGATGTGTGGCCAATACCACACATATCCTACAAGCGAAATTTAATCACCTAATCCCTTTAATCCCAACTATGTGGTCACTCGACACTAAGTCACCTCAAACTCACGTGACATCCCAAACAACTACTCTACTCCCCCAAATAAAGATATTAAAGACACAAATTTCCAAGACATCCTAACTATCAGAATCAATCACACCGCGACAAGGCCATAAACATATCAAAAAGCGCCGATAAGTGCCACATTATAATAGCCACACAAGCGCCACGTAATTCTAATATGTTGTGAGTTCAAACTGCCATTACTCTCCAACAATCTTCAGCCACGTAAAACACAATCACATAATACAACCATTACAAAGATATCATTCTCATAATCATAACACAATAACACGATACCATCTCCTACATAATCATATCGCCAATAACATGTCTACCAATTTAAAAAGAAAGACGTAAAGAACAATCTCATGTAGAGCAAGATTTCACCTCTTCGCTAGCCTACCGCAAAACCTTCGCGAAAGACAATCAAGCGTGAATCGCCTTTTTTCCACGACAAATCTCTAACAAAATACCCAGAAAGTACGATCAAAACCTATATTACTATACCTAAGGTTTCTGTATGATACATAACCAATTTGGGGAACTATTTCTAAACGGTATAACTCGACGATAAAATATCTAATTACAATCCCATCGGACAATAACCCACCGATCCCCCCGCTAAATTCCATTCTACTACTTTCACTACAAATCAACTTATAAGTCATTCTAATTAATCATCAAGTCCATAATTAACAATCATATTCAAATATCAATTATAACTCAACTGAATTTACACTTTTTCAACATAACATCCTTTAATCAATTTTAAATCACCAATTTAACATCATAACTATACAAGGCCCCAATATAACCTCCTACACATTTAAAGTCTTATAAAATATCCACATAAAAAAAGTCAACCTAAAACCTAAAAGTCAACTCGATAACGCCCTCAAACGATCTCTAAATCATGAATTAACACTCAAATATCAGCCACGTAACTCCATAAATCAACTAAGATTTATCATAAAATTCAACAGGCGAAAAGTCAACTAAAAAGTCAACTATCTCAAACCCAAGAAATATGTCGAAAGACTTTGAAATTTCTTACCTTAACTCACAGAACGATTTATTATAACAATATCTCTACAACCAAGCTTGAAGCTGGGAAATGAATTGGGTTATAGTACCTAAAAAATGTTCAAGTGGGGAAATGGTGGAGTATTTCTGCCAAACGAACAAGCATTTAAGACAATAGTCATTGATTTACGCGAGGATGTTCTAGTATTATTTTTAAAAAAATCGTGTCCCTGCCTCTGGGCTTCTGCTAATTCTCCGCTTATCGCATTCTAAATTCCACGAACCCGATTTCAAAGATAGTACCCTTCCATGGCCAACACTACTAAATTATAAATGAAATTCGGCTAGCATCTGGGTGAAATAATATCAATATCGTAGTTAAAAAATATACTATTCCCGGTCCCACCCTGCATCAAATTTTTTTTTTTTTTTTCGCAACGGTTATTACACCCCTAAAACAACTCTCGTTTTACGCCAATTCAACCAAATGTAATATCACACACAACCCAACTTACTCAAGTAACCAATCACACATACTCAGCCATTCCAACACAACAACATAGATAACATGCTCACAATTATTACCAAATTCAACACATTCACGAAGAAGTAAACTAATTTACACCCGTGAGACAAATACACAGCTCGATCCAAAAATCAACTAACAATCAACTGATTAGTCACAACCGTTACTCGATATCAACTCCTAAAGTTCATAGGGTACAAAATATTACTTAACCATACTCCTTAATTTAACTAGATCACGATTGACAATTATCATTAAATTACTAATTCATATTATTTAACAAAAACTCCAGCCCTTAATATAATAATATATTCACATACTTCATAATCAAATTATTATCCCAAAAACAAATTAAATACTAATTAAATATCAAATAAACACCAAAAATTTTTAAAATAATTTCCCAAAGTCGAAAATACTCCATATAGTATGATAAAAACCTGAACTTTAATTTTTAACATCAATCTCTTATTTATTCTTATTTTATTTAATTTTTTGATAAATAATAACTACAAAAAATCAAAAAATCACTTATAAATTCAATACTGACTGGTAAACTTATCCATGCCTAATACATCAAGTTATTTTACAAAATAAAAAATTCTATTTTCATAATTCAATAATAAATAAACGAATTTATTTTTCCATACTTTCTCTCCAAACTGAAATCATTAAAATTAGAAAATAATTCTTTAAAATATAGGAAATAAATTTTATAAATTACATTTATACTTAATCAACCAACACCCTTCATAAAAATCAAAACTTTATGCTTTTTATGTAGCAAACGAATTTATTTCCCATTTTCTAGAAAAATATTCGAAATTTATAATTAATCCGATAAAAATATAACTCTTAACCAACTTGATGTTTTATGTCAACATTTATGAATGAAAATTAATTTTTTTAACATATATTTTTAACCAAAAACTTAGATTAGAAATAAGGAATAAAGATTTTACCTCAATTTATTTGTTTGATTTGTTTGAAGCTTCCAGTGATCGAGTTTTATGATGACTAAACAAAGAAGGGAGAAAAATGAATGTTGGAAGGGACGCGTTGGCTCTAAAATAGGAGGTAGTAGTTGGACTTCTTCTTCTCAGGTGCAAGATGATTCTATGATAAAAAAAAATATTAACATAGATATTATAAGTGGCAAAATATCAATTTAAAAATATTATAACATTTGTCATAAAACTAGATACCACGCCCAAAATATATCCTAGTTACTAAAAATAATAATATTAAATATTCAACTCCAGACGGGTTACTTCAACTCCTTTCGACGTCAGATTAACCTCATCAAAGGTCATTTCGAATGTGGCTAAAAGATCTAACTAATTCATCCACTCCTCATACTAGTAGCATCTTGTGCTTCTTTGATAGCTATAACTTCTCAGGCCAAAAGTATTTGGGGAAGAAGTTCCGAAAATCTCCATTACTCAATTTTTCATTGCTCATAGTTTCCTGGAATCAAATTATTCATTAGCAATGTCTTTGATTTTTTAGTTATATGAAGCAATTGTCCCATCTTCTTCCATCCTCAGAGATTCTCAACGAGTGGGCGAAGCCAATAAGCTTCCTCACATATGAACCTTATCAGATCCCATCATTTGAGGTCTCCAAAACGCCCCATGCCTTCTTAGCGTGTAGGGTCAAGCAGCTAACCATTTTGAACACACCGACATCTACACACAAAAGATGAGTGGGCCTTATTGTTTCATGTGATAATCTCTTCAAAGAACATCCATTCCACCCTCCGCTTACGCTTGTTACATCATTGCTGCTGATACCGGTTGTCTTCCTAGTAAAGCAACAACTTTCCAAGTTCTAGTATCACTGCATTTTAAGAAGGCAATCGCTCTCGCCTTCTAATACGGATAATTAGTCACATCTACTGGGACGAATAATATCCTCTCGTCGTTAAATCAATGAAAATCGATTCCCCTTTTTATTATGCCCGCTGAGATAATTGTGTATCAATTCATTTACCAGTTGCTCAAATGTGATTATTGGAACTTAGTGTTCACCTTTAGTAATTGTATATTACTAGTTCGGGGTTCTCATGATACTTAAGTGGGGTTATGAATGATTGCTAGATCTTACTCATTAATCGCTATAATAATAGTAATCAATAATTATTATTATACAACTTACTATTATCTGAGCCTGGCCACACATACAAAGGATATTTGAATTATATTTCATGCATGAAATTAAACGAGATCAGAATCGAGATGATCTCTCAATATATATATTTATCAAATATATATCGATGAACATCAATCGTTAAACTTGGTGTTTAATCAATTAAGTAATCGAAGGATGAATAACTCTGGGATAAGTTATTTGATAATGACTGCTAGGCATTTTAATTGACTGCTAAGTTAATTAAAATAGAACAAACTCACTAAGGACTCATTATCACTGGGCTTATAAATCCATCTAATTAAGTTACACGAAGTTAAACTGATTTTAACGAGCCGCTTAACTATGGGAATTAAAGAAATGGTATTTTAAAGAGCAGACAAGGTTTTTCATTTCATGAAATAAAAACCCCTGCCTCTCTCAAAGAAAATAGTCCCCCGCCTCTATTATTTGGAAGAGTTTTTCTTTCCATTTGTTCATCAAAAACTCTAAAGAAGTTCAAGTTGCTCGATTCGATCTCCCCTCCTCGGTATGTACAATCTAGAGGACATCTTTTGTGTCGGGATGTCGATCGAGAGTGTTTCGCAAGGGGACCTCACGAGGCCTGGGTTTTGAAGCCGTGATTTTGATTGTCTTCCGCCGCTACGTAAGACGCTAGTACTCATATAGTCATTATATGTATTTAGATTAATTTATATTATTTTGAGGATCCGGAATGTACGAATCGGTTGTTTAATTACAAATATAATTCATACTGTATTCCTACACAAAGTCATGTATTTTATATAATTCGATTTGTGTGTATTCGTAGTCATAATTAATTTGATTGACTACATTTGTATATTCAATTGATGAATATATGATATGAAAAATCAACCCATTTTGTACATATATCACACGGCTGTATCATCAAAGTATTGTATTGATTTTTGATGATTTGATATTTGTTTAATTGTTTCATGAAATGAAACGATTAAAACTCGACACTGCATTTCGATTTTGCGTAATCGCTTTTCGATTTGAAAGAGAGGGTTAGAAATTTTAGAAAATTCCAAAATTAAATATGTATGTTCACTACCCTTTGAGGCTATTTCAGATTGTTTCTAAATTTTTTGAATTTTTAGTACTCCGAAAAAATTCATTGAATTGATTGCTTTTGATTTACCGAAAAACTAGAAGTATTTTTGATGAAATCCCAATCGATGTGTTCAATAATGATATGGTTGATGTTAAAGCTCTAATCCCACAAGCTACAATTTTTGAATTTTAGTGCCTCCAAATATTTTTTACAAAACTTGCAATCAATCCGAACCGAAATTAATCGGGTGGCCTGATTGGCAGTGACCAAGTGCTGGCGATCCGGGGTCTCGATCGACGATCCGGCCCACCCGCGATAAAAGCCATCGTCGCATTCGGCACCACCCGGCGCTGCGTTTCCATCGCGGGCGGCCGAGTCGGTCATATATCCCGTTGAAGTTCGTCGTCCCGTTTTAGAAAACCCTAAATGTATTTTATGTAATTCTTTTTGGTTTTTAAAATTATTGGTATTTATTAATTTTGGTTTTAAATGTTAAATCATAAATTTTGTCATTAAGATAATTGAATATATATCTTGAATGGCATTAAATTTGATTTATATTTCCTTTCATAATTATTTTCTATTAATCGATAATTATCAAAATATCATTTCACAGAATTTTTCAAAATTTGAATTTTTGGAGTTAATTACTTGAAAGTACTATTCCATTATTTAAGTGGTTGGTAATTATTGTAATAATTATCATTATTGACGTTAAGTGAATATATTTAAATTGAAAAATTTACATTAATTGTAAAAAATAATGGGTAATTAATTAGTCAATTACGAACACATTTAATTCTATTTCATTTAATATATATATGACATTAAGTGCATTTATTTATTTTAATGTTTTGCCTATATATAGTGTTGGGTGGAATGAAATGAGGTATTTAGATATGACCTCGTTTATTTATTTACTGTGATGTACCGGAAAATATCAGAACGACTGGGCCGAAATGTGATTTCTTTTATTCTTGTATTCATTTACCCACAAGCCCGAAAGGTCAGTTTAAGTTGGGTTGGGGAGTAGTAGCATCACGCGGTGGCATTAAAGATAACATTTCCACAAAGCTCAAGACTGGAGAACTCAAGTTTCATGACCTAAGAATATGAGACTCGCACTTCTAAAGTGTCAGAATAGGACTTATGTTTGCATTTCACTCATAAGCGACGTAATAGGTCATGCGGTCATATCTATATCTCTCTCTAAATGCAAAGGCAGGTTATTTATTTATTTTTCATGTGCATGTTGAATGAATATGTTCTATCTATGCATGGTTAAATAAAGTTAAATAACATTAATCTCACCAATCAAAATTTAAGAAAAGTATCAAGCCAATTTTAAAGTTGCGAATCGGGCTTGCATCATCCGCACACTCCATGGCGGGTGTTACGCTTTTAAAAATTTGATATGATAATGGATCATTGGAAGTTGATTTTCTACTAACGCCGCTTTCGATGATCACCTGCAACTATTTGTTTAACCGGTATGCTTAACCGGTATTTTGGAGATACAAAAGTCGTGGGTAACATCTTGAATAGTATGCTGTTGACACAAGAAAGGTGTGTTGTTACATAATTGGTCGATAACTCCAATATTATACTAGGATTCAAAAATGTACGCAGCTACACAAGCCAATCCGGAAGATAAGTAGATTCGATACCTTGTACATTTTGTGAGATTTGAAGTGACGGTATTATATTTACAATTCATTTTGTAAATATGTATGGATTGTTTTGAATCCATGTTGTTTTATTTCTCTTAAGTTGCATATTTCCTATTATGTTTGGCATATTAAGCTTTTCATTTATTTTATTCACTCATTTATTGGGAAAAACTAAATGCATGATTCTTATAATGTGAAATAAAACAGTTAAGTGAGAAATCCGAATGACCTCGTTGAAACAAAAAGTTGTTACAACGTGACCTCTCAACTATTATAATCGGTCAGATGCCAACGGAGGACAAACTTTTAAATACCACAAAAGATTTAAGACTTGATTCAATCATGTTGATATCGTCAGATGAACTTTGGTTTAAGTGAACAAAACCACATGATATGATTGAAGGATAATTAATTTTTGACTCAATCAAAGGTGATTTACGCCACAAGACCAATATGTCATATTGTCTCTTAGCCACCAAACAAGCCTTAAATAATTAATACTTTGAATAATCTTGAATAATGTGGTATCTACATCTCAAGACACGTGATTGGTATTTAAATTTCTTAACATGATGATCACGGTCCATGAATTGCGGATGAAAACAAAAGCTTATGGTATGTATAACCAAATAAGCAAAGCATTCATCTCGGTTCGCACATCACTTGTGTACATTGAGTGAACATGGAACTATAAGTTGAAGTTAATGATTCACTTCATTATTTCGAACTTTAAAAGCATAGAGCATGATTTAAGTAACATTTAGAATTGAAAGAGATTTGATTAAACCTCATATCTCAAATAATTACGCTGTCAGTCTGCCAGCTACCTGTCGAGAGAACACTAGTTTTGACTCACATGCATTTAGTCATGGATATATGAGCTGCGAAAGCAATAGCCGTAAGACAAGATACAAAAGAAAGTTATCGAGCGCCTTTAAGTAATGATAGCTTAATTACATTATAAGAGCATATCATAGGAATCTAGTATGAATTTATTCGTGATAAACACCAATTCATACTCTAGATCCTCAAATTAATGTATATTAATCTAAGCACCAAAAATATAAACGTATTTAATACGGTAATCTTTACATTGCAACAGCTTAACGAACTCCAAATACTTACAATCAACCTCGTGAAAGCCTCTTCAAAATCATCTCCAAAGCTCGCTCAACACCGAAACGATGTCCTCTAGGATTGCACACCAAGAAAAGGAAACGAATCCCAGTACTCAACTGCTGTGAGTTTGAAGATGAGAATGAAATTGGAAGAGAAAAACTCTTCCACCTCCTCTATGGAGTGGGGGGCGGCTTTCTTGGAGGGGGCGGCTTAGAGGGGGTGTAGGTTTTTTTATGATTCTTATGATAAAAAAACCTAATCCCCCTCTTTAAATTTCAAGTCCCAAATTTCACTGCTACTCATTAAGAAACGCTTTAACTCAAGTAACTTAATTAGACCGTTATGTGAGCTTCTAATTAAATAATGAGTTACTAGTGAGATGTTCTATTTTAATTAAGTAACAAGTCAATTAAAATACTAACTAGTCACTATTTAATAACTTGTCAAGTTATTCATCAATTTCATCGCTTAATTGATTAAACTTTGCAAGTTTAACTAATCGATGCTCATCAACACATATTTGATAAATATATGAATATCGAGAGATGTATTCCCTAATATACAAGTCTCATTTAATTTCATTCATGAAATATTATTCAATATCATTGTACGTGTGTGACATTCTAGGCTCGATAATAAGAAGCTGTATAATAATAATAATCGACCACCATTATTATTATAACGATTAATGAGTAAGATCTAGCAATCGCCTATAACCCTTAAATTATCATAAGAACCCATACTAAGAATATATAATTACTTCAAGTGTGAACACTAAGTTCGTAATCTCATTTAACCAAACCGTAAATCAATCGGGATATTAATAATTGTCGCACAATAAAAGTGAATCAATTCTCATTGATTTCCAACACTCCCACTTCACCCTTGACGACATCTTTTACAATTCCTTTATTACATCTCTAGTCGTAGGCTAACCATAAGAAGCGTGTCATGAAAACACTCCATAACTTTTACTCGAGTATGAATCAATAAGCATTTATGGCATCCTCAGAACCAATTCGCACTAACCGCGCGGTAGGCCCGAGATCTTCTCAGATATCAAGGACGATAAATCCCCTCCCAATATATCAACATGTATCGCTATACTCACTGCGACCTAACATACGCCGTTATAATCCCCGCTATGCGTATATTTGGTCATAACAAGTACGTGAGCTATATGAATACGATAGTTATATATCGTAGGTCTAAGAATCGCCGACCTAAAAATTCTAAACAAATATCATAGACAAAGATATACATATCTTCTATGAATTAAGTCAGGTCATACCAAAATTTCCCGAGTCATAAGTGATCGGGCAAATTTCATGGTGCTGATCTAGTCCCTCGTTTGTGCTAACGCGTGATCAATCTTGGTCACTAATCAAAACACCATGTTAGTCATACGACGCCACGCCCTAACTATCAAAGATCCACCGCGCCTTGGCTATCCTATGTTTCTAGGCTTGAAGAGGTATAATCAACAATTCATGTTGCCTCTCTAGAAAAACATAGACTAACCTAGGGATTTTAAATTTTCACTTATCGAGGATACAATACATGTATATTATATGTAAATTTAAACATATAGACGAAGTAAACAAATATACTAGAATATAAGAAGCAACAATATTCAAATATTTGTTCACATAACATAATAGATATCGATCTCCACCTCTAACTTAATACCACCGCTGATATGTGTCTAAGACTTACTGCTACATACCATCACGCCAAGTGACTTAGTGGTTTGTGGGTCGGCGATTGGCCTCTATCAAGTACTTTACATACTTTGATATCACCTCTATTAAGCATATCTCTAATTAGGTGATACTTTCTCTCGGCACGCGCTTGATTTGTGATCCGCTCGGGTTCTTTAGTTGAGCCATCGCCCCGCATTGTCACAAAGTAACTCAACCGGTCCTCAATGCTAGGTACTACACCAAGCTCACTACGAATTTCTTAATCCAACATGCTTCTTACCGCTTCGTGACGCTATCGACGTACTCCGTGATTCTCGCGGGTGTAATCGGCAACAAAGCATCGGGCTGAACTCCTTCATGATACTCGCTTCCACCGCTGAGACAAAATACATACCTGCATCGAATGATAGTCGCCTCCGCCGCTTGAAAACCGGCATCGCAGCCTCGGTGACCACACTCATCATCTCCACCATATACCAAGTAAAACATCTTTGGGCCTTCTCGCATACTTCCAAGACGCACTTCACCGCAATCCCTGCGGGTTTTCACCTGATACTGGTATCTACTGGGTTATACTCAGTGCATAAGACACATCAGGTCTAGTGCATAACATGGCATACATGATGGATCCTATAGCCGAAGCGTAAGGTACATCCTTTTTCATTTGTTCATCTCAACACTAGTAGTGGGACACCGTGCTCGCCGAAAGTTGAACTCATGTTTCATGGGAGTATACTCCTTCGAATTTCATGTTGAACCTTTGGCAAGCATCTTATTCACATAGGTTGTAACGAATTCACCTCGTGTGGCCCCCGAGGTCGGGGACCATCATCAACTTGGAATAATCGTGAGTCACCAACGATGGATCACAATGTAAAACGACTCTTCATTTAACACGATAAATAAAACTATACAACTTGTCCATCGGGTGAACTAGCCAACACTCACAACAACCGAAAAGTAACAATACAAATATAACATCAAACAACGGGTTCTACAACACCAACGACTATGTACAACAAAAACTTCTGTTAAGATAAAGTATGACCTGGGCTGAGGTCTTCTGCCACCATCGCCACCTTCACGTACATAGCTACTCGCAAAAGCATCTCGGCATCCCGCAACAACCTAGGCATAAGACGCCCGCCCATCTGGGACTGTGAGTCGGTAGTTCTGTTGAATACAAATATCACAGAAGTAATTCACCACACATACACACAAGGTAGCTTAAGTCCATTACCTATCTGACAACTATACACCACAAGTGTTATATATTTCTTGGCGCGGCTCTCAACATGATAAATCTTTTTCTTTAATGGCTTTCCAACTAATCGATAAACCCACCTCACGCCAACCACTTACTGGGCAGCATTTACTCTAATCGCTTAAATATCTAATATACAACTCTAACACACAACAACTCAAAGATACAACTCAATGTTCATAATGTGATAACTCCGTTCGCATTAATAATATTACGAAATAGTATACTAGTTGCTCTAGCTGGAGTATTTCGAGGAGAAATCGAAATTTTCGGGGTTGAATCGCTGGAGATACGACTTAATCGATCGGCTGATAGCGACGGCATTTAAGATTTTAAAGTTGTAATCGAATGGTATAATATTATTTGGGGGATTAGAAGTTAAATTTATATTAGAGTCGTGTTGTTAAATCGAGACGAGAAATCGAGCCGAAACCGAACGAGAAAGCAGCTGGGCTTCCTCGAGATATTTTGGGCGACCCCCACGAGACTTTTTTAGTCATCCTTATCACCTTCAAGATTATCCAAACACAAACTCATCCTCTTTCTCCCTCCTCTTGGCCGAAATTTGCTCCACCATTTCCCAAAAATTTTGTTCTTCAATTTTCTTCCAAATTTGGCGAGCTTTGGTCCTAAAATTTTCTGGAGAGATTCCCCGAGTCATTCTCTAATGCTGAGGTAAAAGCAGTTCAAATATTTTGGAGTATTGAGTTTTTGAAGAGTTGACTTTATGAATGTCGGGTTGACTTTTTAGATCTTCAAATTATAATGGCATGTAAATGTTATCCGAAAGACGGGAGATTTAACATGATTTTGAGTAGTTATCGGGTTAGAAAGTCGGGGTGTAAGTGTTATGTCGACTTTTTATTGACTTTTCTTTAAATTGACAAATGGTAATACGAGGTTAAAGGACTTTAATATGGTTTTGCTTTCGGGGTATAGAATTATCGGGTTCGATATTGACAGTGTAATTTTAGTTGAGAAAGCTCGGGGAAAGTTCGTATACCGTGATCAATCGAGGTCGTATTTAATGGATTAATTAGTTGTCAATCGGACACGGGTTGTTTAGAAATGTGTTAGAGGTTATTGTTGAGTAATTAGTGATTTAATTTAATACCTAGATTTTGGCGGGTTGGCTTATTTGAATAATATAGTTATGTCGGAACGTTATACCGATATCAATTCGGGAATAATCCTCAAGTGCTATTATAAATTGAATCGCACGCGTATAACACTCGGGGTACACATATATGTTAAGAGAGGACTCTATGGAACGTATTATAATATCTAATTTCTTTGAATAGGAATCGAGCCGGATCTAGCACGAAGACGCTTAAGGTCAGTTGCTACTACTTTAGCAATACGTAACCGGAACGAAGTACAATTGAG
>JADFUC010002413.1:0-17686 GCA_019722365.1 Lithospermum erythrorhizon | reverse complement strand
GATGCATGTACAGCTTGCAGTGGCCCAAGAAGCAGCCGCACCCTACCATAGCATCCTAGCTGACTCCAGCCCTGCGTGCGCAGCATTCAGGTTCATTTATTTGCTTACCGCCAATACTCCATACACTTCCCAAACTGCCAAAAATCAACTGAAGCCAACAAAAATCTTTTCTCCATCTTGCAGCCCCAGTTACTGCCATATTTAGCCAACCACCTTCCTCTCTATCATCTAAGTGTCCATCCTTTATTCAGTATAGATTTATTAGCGTATTAGAAACAGTGATTTTCACTCTATATTAACTAATATATAAAGATGCTTACAGCCTTGTGTATCATCCTTGAATCGTCTATTACAGTTTGTGTATCACTTCTTATTTGTCACATTGTTAGACTTGTATTTGGCCCTTATTTTCAACATTAATTTATAGTCCAAACAAGGCGATAAAACAGCAATGTTTTGTGTTAACTTTTTTCTTTAATTTATTTTGGAAGCGTTTTAATACAGCCCATGTACAATGTAATCTATGTGCTATCTATGAACAAAATATAATTGTTAGTCAGCATTCTGGTCGATTGGCAGCCTGTGTTGGCAGCCGTGGCTTCCGCTGGCGAGCAGCAGTACTTTTGTACAATTGGCGAATTTTTATGCTGATCGGTGTCATTGTCGTCGACTTCGATCAACTCCAATGACGACCGATCTAAGAAAAGTTATGGTAGCGATCATATTGATATTAACACATGATCGGGGCCATTGCTGGGCCGACTACTGGCGCAATGGCGACAGGCAACAGGCTCATAACATGCTGGTCAGTCACGCTTGCAGACGGCTGGACACAGTTGATCATCGTTGTTGAACGCAGTGCCGCACCAGCTTCGATCATCTAACGCCGACACATGAGTTCGATGACATACTGCACTGCACAGTCTGGCCTCCACACACTCTTTGGATGACCCAGAGCAATTATTATATTCAATCTATTAAATTTTAAACAAATACAGCAGCAATAAGCAAAATAGGCGGCAGAGTTTCAGTTTGATTGTACCGTTGCTTTCCGCCAGCAAGCTGGTTCTGTCATCAGACGATTGCGATTTGTTGGATGGCAAGAACAATAATCCTCAAGTTCAGGCAGCAGAATCTTCTGGCTCACTACCTAGAGTTACTGTGCATTTATTCCCTCTAGTTTCATTCATGCATTATAGCTTTTTCATTCAGTTATCTGTGGGTTATGTCTCCTGAATTGATCCATCAAATATGGGGTCATGCTAGATTACAGCGATGAGATTGTGATACAAAACGAAAGAAAATGGACTATTAAAAGGCCTATGAGCTTTCAGCCTGTTATTTCCTTCATTCTCCATTATTTATGTTAAATGTGTTAGTTTTACCACTAATGCCTGGTACAGTGTCGAGCAGTTTTACACCATGTTGCTTGAGAAACAATATACTCTTATAACAGGTAAGACGTTTTGAGCCCAACCTTGCTCCGCTACGGTATTGCTGATGCAGAACAGGCAGCATGTCACTGATTGAAAGCTGGATGTGGAGTGAGTTAATAACATTTTATGGGGAGCAGTGAAATAGACGGAAAGGGGAGGGACAACAGCAAAATGCTCAGTCCACTGAAAGGTCACACAAAGCTTGAGCCTAGCAGCGTTTCAACTCACACTACCCATGAGTTTCCGAGTCAACTTTGGGGCACCATTTGCCTTGTCTCATAATATCATAATTGTATCTAGCCCCCCTATCTTCAAGCGTAACAAAGCCACTTCTTTATTATTCATTTAAAGGGATTGCCGGGTGCAAACCACTGTGTAGAGTGTTCAGCGTTTGTTTATCAAATTCCAGAGGATCGTCCAGTAAAACCATGGATCTGGCTGCCTGCTGGTCACCCCTGCTGACTTGGACAGGAGCTGGCTTCGATTTGAACTTATCTCCGAAGCTGATTATTTGGCCCTGATAGCTTCCTGAGCCGGTTGAACCTGAAGTCTGATGGATTGGAGATCGGCTCCGAAGCTGGTGCAATCGACAGTCTTCGGTAAAGGATTGTGACTGATCTGGCCCATTTGTCGATCACCGGGATGGATTACGTTTAATCTGCTGGGGCAGGGATTCTGTGACTTCGGTGACTGTGTAGCAGCTTGTTCTGTATTTGGGATATGAGGTCAAGCCAGCAGCAGATGGCAATCATCAGCTTAATGTATTGCTTTACAGGTTTCATTGTATCGACTTAGATGGGACTTAGCAGATTTGAAACACCTCAAGCTTTTAGCTTTCAGGCCTTAGCAGCCTGTTGATTACCGCATGAGACGTCACCTGTTACGATACACTGGTCAGGTTGGGGACCTTGGCTGCACGAAACACAGCCCAGTCCCCGCCCCGATTGATTAGTATCATCAAAGTGCTCCGGACGTCCACCTTCATACCGATCATTACTACATCAACAGCCCGCCGTAGTACAAATCTGTAAGCTGGGCGAGACAAAATCTCACTAAGTCCTTAGCCATCTAAGTCATTACAAGAATGTTCTAAGCAAGGCCAACAGAAGAAAGCCAGTTAAACGTGCTATCAAGCCTTCAAAACATTGATTGCCATCACTCTATATATACAACCCACGTGCTCGTAATTCTATCCCAAATCTGCATAAAAAGAGCTGCTGGGGCCTCCCCACTGGGAATATCCCTTAAGTCCCACCAAAAAAGGTGAAGACTCACACTACAACATGGTCGTAGTAAGTCCATCCAGTCTATTATAGACCGTAGATCAAGTCCAAGATCAAGTCCATCACAGTCAACACGGGAATACGCTGCTAATCCTGCACCTTGGGCTGGGATTTTGCACCTTCCGCACTGCCTCAAGTCCACGCCACTGTGACACATATCCAAATTTCATGTAGCCTTATCCAAATTAAGTCAAATCAAGCTCAAGTCGAGTTCAAATCAAACCAAGCTCCTATCAAAATCCTACCAAGTCAAGCATCTCACAAATTATTAGCAAACGCTTATGGATCTATAGTTTGGACAGTCGATCCTCTTAGATTTGATAAAACCTAAACACTGAGGAATTTTTCTCCTACAAACAGTTTTACTAGATCCCTTTAAATAAATAATAAAAATTCTTCTTTACATTACAAGTATTACACTCAACCAGGCCGGAAACCGAGTGGGGGAGGGTGGGGAGGGACAAGGCCCCCTAGATTATTACATATTAGTACAAATTATAGATATTATAGAACAAAAACAAATAGATTGCTAGCAAAGTTGATAGGTTGTTGGAGCTTTCATAAGATTAGTGTAGGTTCAAACCTTGCTAGATGCAACTTTTGTGTATTTTTGCTTTCAATTTAGTTTTAAGGCATTTTTTTCTCTCAAATTGGCCCCCCTATTTTACTTTTTCAAATTTTGTCCCTCCCTTTCATTTTTATCCCTGCCTGCCCTGACTGTCACTACATACATAAAATGTTAATGCTCCAAAATCACATCCAACTTTTTCAATCAATTGACACATGTATATATGTTCTGCATCAACATTAAACATGTATGTCTCAATGCCCCTGAATGAGTTACCATCTAAGCGAGGTAAATGAGGTTGGATAAAATGCAATCTTACCTACCACTTGTCATATAAAGCAGATATCAAGCTTCGAACGACTCCAACATGCAAGGTAAAACTATCGCATAATACCAAGAATAGCTTATTAATTAGTAAAGCTAAACACACATTTGCTTGCCGGAAAATTGAGTGAGACGAGCCGATGGAGAGAAGATGAGGAGAGCAATATCAATGTCACAAAGAACAGAAAGCTCATAGGCCTTTTTTAGTAGTCCATTTCTTCGTTTTGAAAATGTTACCTGTCTTCTAGTATTGTTTTCTATCCTTTTTATCTGTAATCTAGCACGACCCATTTTATATTTGATGGATCAATTCAAGAAAACAAAGGAACACTAACCATTTTTGGATAACTGGATGAAGAGAAAAATATAATGCATGGATTGCAAAATTTAGAGTACTTGGTAGTGTGATGTTTTTTTTTTGGTAAATACTAGGTAGTGGTGAAGATTCTATATATGAACTTGGGGATTGATGATTCTTGCCACATCCATAAATCATAATCATCTGATGATTATTTAAATTCAACTTGCCATGCAGTACATTGTTTCTCAATTCTTAGGTTGGAGACTAACGGTGCAATCAAATTAAATAATGAAATACTTTATATTTTATATTGTATACTTGTATTTGTTTAGAATTTAATGGATTGAATATAATAGTTGCTCTGGGTTAAATCCAAGAAGTCTTACATACAGTAGATTGGATATTATAAATTACGGAGTATAATGTATCAGCCTTCATCAATGTCATGTGGCATCGACGTTAGATGCATGATCAAGTAGTTGTGTGTTGTTTTGCAGCACTTTCGTTTCCAATAACTGATGATCAACTAGTGTCAAGCCCAAAAAATCTGCACAAACGGTATTTGATTGTATGTTACAATTTATATTCTATATCATATTGCACTAATTATAGTCAGGCCATGTCAGGCGCGAAATTTGACTGCCATAATATCAATACGATGCTAAATTAATTAACTTTCTAACGTAGACGGCCGATCATCGGAAATGACGAGGCCGACTGCGTTGATCATCATCGACGTACAATTCAACATTGACCGATCAACATAAAAATTCATAATCGTTGCATAAAGATATTTCAGATTACAGCGAGTACATTTGTACTCTGTATATAACTATACAAATTTCTCAATGTTAGAATATATTTGTAATTATTTTTTGTTCATAAATGTTTTTAGAGATTACATTTGTACATGAATGTATTAAAAACCTTTAAAATAAATTAAAGAAAAAAAAAGTTAGCACCATAAAAGTTTTAGCACCGTAATAACACCCTGAATGTCTTGTTTAGTTTTATAAATTAATGTTGAAAAATAAATTTAAATACAAGTCATATTAACACAATGTAATAAATTAAAGAGTGATACACAAAACTGTAATAGATGATTCAAGAGTTAATGGGCAACAATCATACACAAGAACCTAGCTAAGCATCTTAAATACATGCATATATTGGTTAATATAGAGTGAGAGGCATTCACTGATGCACACGATTAGGTGCAGTCGTATGTGACATTTCCTGACAAAAAAGCAATTGGATTTATTGGACATATTATTGATTCAGTCATGTGACACAGGCGGCCTTCATGTGTTTCTGGGAATTTAATTATTCCTATCCAGCGGCGGATCTTAGACTATTCTCGTTATACAATGTGAAGTGATGCATCATAAAATAAACAAGAGTTTGAGCTCACAGGATTGTTTAGAAGTTCATCATAAAATAAACAAGAGTTTGAGCTCACAGGATTGTTTAGAAGTACTCGTGTTTTATGTAAGAGTGTTAGTTTTCCAATGAACCCACAATTTTGACTTATTAAAATAAGTGTAACATATAATCTCATGCATTTTGGAATAAATGGTTACAATTACTTAAGAACGATTATAAGTTTGTTACTACTAGTACAAGCTAAGCATTGGATCTTTCAAAGAACCCAAAGGCATTACAGTAATATTTTTGCCTTTGTGAGTTTCCTCATTTTCTAATTCATAGTAAATTGGTTGACTTGTTTTTGTGCTCTGCAGTTCACCTAAGGAACTTTGTGATCTCATAATGAAAGAAAGAGGAAAACTGCATGCACTTAAAGTAAGAACATGAAATAATTCTATCAGTTTTGCATCTAAATTAAGTTAGTACGGAGTATGTCCCTTCCATGAGCTTGTATATTTACTATAATCTGCATAAACTAATACGCTGAATCTGATTTTGCATCATTTACTTCATTCAAAAAGTTTACCGTAGTTATTTGCTATTTTCTTGCATGCAGAGTAATACAATTGACAGTAACCTTAAATTTGGTTTTGCCAACTTTTCTTCACTTTATTTTCCTTTTTTAAAACTTGTTAAACTTTTGAACTTTATGAGTGATGCAACTCTCTTAGTCCTCTATGTGAATGTCCTTTGGTTCTTGGCAGTTTCCTGATGATCTTAACAACATAATTTTATTTCACATGTTTTGAATGCACATTATCATTAGCATACATTTGAAAGAGAATATACTTGGCGTGTTAATATGTATTGAATCAAGAGTTGCCGTTATCGAACCCGGAAGATCAAGATTTGCAATCGGAGGTTGCAAACTCCGAATCAAGCTTCGACCTTTGTTTGATATTTTGCTAGAAGTACAAATCTAGCGGCCGGCCAGGCGGCCGCTGCTAGGCAATGTTGTGCCAAATCTTCCGGATCAAGCTTAGCTGCGAATCAAGCCTGCTTTGGGGTCAAGCAGCACGCATCGGCAGGCGTTTAGGTCATATATTTTAGGCTATAAATACTTTTCCGTCATTCTCAGAACTAAAACACTCGGAGCATGTAAAACTATATACTTCCTAAGCAGTGCTATATAATACTTAAACTATTCATCCGCGAGTAATTCACACGCCCGGAGAGCATAGCCGTCATCCTGCACTGCTTCTTCCCCATTATAAATAAACTTTCTCACATTCCGCCAAGCTTGACCATTCTAACACATCAGCAGTGATACCACGTTAAATTTTTTGCTGTTATTTTACTTTCTTTTGTAACTTTTACGTAATTTTGTTATCCTGTATTTGGAGTCTCAAGTTATGTAACAAACTCCAGATTAGAGCTCGACCAGAATCCGCTAAGACAAGGTAAAAGTTCGAAAGTTAGATAAAGTTTTTAATTTTAGTAAAATGGGGCTTGGTCTCATGGGGCAAATCAAGATGGTATGCTATCAAGTGGATTCTGTCTCCTTTCTTACGTAAGAGTCCGCCCGGCACTGTTTCAAAATTGGGATTCTTTCGCGCACACCTCGACGCTTGTTGTTGTCTCGAGAAGCGATTATTACGGAAAGTTTCGTGTTTAGGATACCGGGCCGATCGCGCTGTCGGAAAGTTTGTATATAACGGTGTTTCAATCAACAAGTAGTCATAAAGCAACGCCTGTCGGTCAGATACGCAGAAGCGCACATCCTTAAGAGACCACTTGGTGACTTGGAATATAATATTAATAGATTTGCATACATGATTATGCCGGTTTACTTATGACGCCTTAATTTATTAGATTCTTTTACCTAAGATCATATTTAAAACTTTAAGAATTTGTGATTACTATGAAAGTATCTTTATAAGTCTGTAAGGTTAGACCTACTCTTCATAATGTAGAATCGGTGACATAAATAGAATGTGTTCTAATTTGGATACAAATTGGCTGTGGCTATTCGTCAATGCGAATCGTGATTTGCTAAGGAAAAGACGCTTCCTAAGAAACAAATTAACTGGTCCAAACGGCGGACGCCTCTGCCATTATCAGAGTGGAGAAATTTACATCGAAAATCGATTGTCCAAGAAGAGGTAGGGTACCAGCTGCATTCTGCACCAGTTGGTTGCTGCCGCGAAGAGCAAAATCCGATAAGATCTAAACAATGGGCTTTCATAACCACATGTTTTACACCGATGCTAAAGGATACTGATTCTCGAGTCATTTTATCATATTCATTCCCAAGAGGAAATGGTTTTCTACTTACGAGCAAGACGGGTGGTAATATTTCTATGGCCAATGCTTTGTATGCAAAGTAGTCGGGATGTTCTCAGAATGTTGGACTCAATATAGTTTCAGAGAAAGTATAAATGTCATAGTGATTTTGAGGTGATTCCAAAGGTGTTAAGCTGTGGCATTTCAGATTTAAGTAAGGTGCTAGCTCGGACTCGCCATCACAAGATCTTCCCCTCGGCTGCTGATAAATTCCATAATATGACTAAGTCATGCATACGAGGCTCGGGTCACACGAGCTGGCAGAGTGGTATTCTGCCAGTGGACAATCTTCAAAGCGCAGGCTGAAAGACGGGGGATTTCAGGAGCAATGTGTCTTTGGAAAATTACATCGTGTTTAATTTTCGACTCACGAAATTAAAAAGCGTATTAATCGGATTACATCCACTCCTGATTGTCGGGGTCCTTCACGAAGCCGAATTCGTGAAGTCACAAGTATTTCTATAGCTTTTATCGATTATTCGAGGACGACTAGGTCTTTATTATGAAAGTCTTAAAAGTGATGCTTCGGGCACAAGGATTCAAGACTTTGTGAGGAAAATCAAACAGTGGAAAGGCGTCGTCGTCACAGATTGACAATCAGCCTAGAATTGCTCATTCGAGGCTCGATGAAGTTTTGTGAAGGCGGAAGCGGATCAAGTATAGCATCATATGGTTGGGGACATACACCCCAACGTAATAAAATAGAATCATAACCCGCCGACTTTCTCTTTGGAGAGAGCTCACGTATGTTCTCAAATGTCAGTTGACAAGAATGCTTTTGCGTAAGTGAGTCAACACTACCTCGCTATCTAATAAACCGTGGTCCTCAGCTACTGTGTATAAATTTGAAAATTCTATTTAATTGTGGCCCAATAAGTCCGTCGCATTATACGTGTCCCGAGATAAGTCCGTTGATTATACAAACCGAGAGTCTTTGACTGCATCGCTTATTATCAGCGAATGGTGTAAGTTGTAACCAAGTATGTTAAGGTATATTTCCTAGGTTATGCGATGGTGTAAAAGTGGTATAGAATTTGGTCAATATTCGAGAGACAAGTTATTCGAGCAAGTAAATGCGATATTTGGACGAGAATCTATGTTTAGTTCAACCATAAATCCACACCGGCCGGGGTTGGTAAGATGCGTCAAAAGTTGTTTTTGTTAGAGATTTTGGTGTTAATGGGCGATTACAGAGTAGTTTCTTCTCAGCTCATAGTTACAGAACATCGGGTTCCATCCCCGACGAACATCAAATGTAGCCTTGACTGGCAGCTAATTACTTCGAAGACTCCTACTCTATGCGCATTTCAAGCATGGCGATATATCGGCTCATGAGTAGGTCAGAAGTTGATCCGCTTGTACCAGCTTCTTATAAAAAAAGTTGTAATTGGTACTTAGCCAATCCACTAATACGAGAGAGAGGAAAATGGAATCACTTCAAGAACTCCATTTCTAAAGAGTTGGTTAAAACCAGCCAGAAGATGTGCATTGTCACTGCAAGCTGGATATTCAAGAAAGAAGTGGTTATCACCATCCGAGGACACAACATAAAGCCAGTTTACTGCCAGAGGTTTTAGCTCTAGGAGAGAGTTGACTTTACAAACGGCAGACATTCTCACGTTGGAAAATTACACAACTTGTTCATAAAAATAAGAACAAATGCAAATCAAGATCGAATGTATAAAATCGAATTACAAAACATACATATATATAAATTCATACACGTATATCACAAGAGTACTCCTTACAATACGTATCGATATGATGAACCTCAACCTCACATATCCTCCGTCAATCCCTTAAGACCTCAAGTGAAACGCCTCCGGGGCTAGTCCGCTACACACCAAGAGCGGTCAATCTCTGGCATTGGATTTGCTAGAATCTACGAGAAATTGGATTGAACAAAACGAGTCATCAAAACTTGACTCAAAAAATGCTGAGATAGAGGTAGGGAAGGGCGGCGGCTTGGGGTTTCGAGGGAGAAGATGAAATCTAAACTTAGGTTTCTCATTTCATCTCTTTCCTTATATATCCTCTCTATTTCACCGAATAATTTGGACTCGCTTGATAAATGTTTTCAACCCGTTAACCGTTAACTAACTTATTACTAAATGAGTAAGTAACTTAACAAGTTACTAATTACTCTTTCCTCATTAAACCAATTGAACTAGGAAGTTAATTGATCTCGGTTTTGTTCAATGGTATTTTGCATTATCAATGTAAAACCTCTCTATCGAGTATCTCGTTGATTTTAATAAACTCCCAATTTGACAATCACGATTTAATCTATACATGAAATACGACTCAATGTCATTGTAATGGGGGCGACCTTCTGGCTCGTGATAATATTAGTCGATAATAATATAATCACCATTATGATTATTATATCGACAGGACGGTATCTAGCACCCGCATAACCTCTCGATATTATCGTGAGTTCCATTTTAGTAATTTACAATTACTATTTATCAACACTTAGTTTCGAGTAATCTCATTTAACCAAACCAAGAAACGACTGCTATAACAATCGTCGCAATTGCGCATAATTATGTAAATCAAACATTTCCCGATTTCAACACTCACCGTGAGTTTGACACCACTTCTACCTGTGGTGCTCCTTGCTGTAGTCACATCGCAGACTCGGAGTCGAGCCAGCTAGACATATCCGCATGCCTTTCATACGGAGAGTCGAAAGAAGAGATTTATATGACCATCAGACGTTTCCGTGAAACTTGAAAAGCGAAGCATTATTTGAGGTCGTGTTAAATCTTTGTATGGTTTGAAGCAGCCTACGAGGTAAATGGGTACAAAGAGATTTGATAACTACATGATGAAGATTAAGTATTCGAGAAGTCTATACGACAATCAGGTTCATTCCAACAAGGCAATTACTTCGCTTCTCTTATCTACTTACCTATACGCATTTATACGCTGAGAAGTTGCGCTGGTAAGTCCGATATTCAAAAGTTGGAAGGGCTTATTTTTAAGGTCGAAGTTTGAAATGAAGGATTTGCGCGTCAGAAAGAAAATTTTGGGTAATGGAAATATTTAGGATGTGTTCTAATGCCTTTTTTTTTTATCAGTAAAGGCTACGCTTTAGAAGGATTTGTCTATCTACTACCGGTGCGCAGCATACGGCACTTTACATAATCCGCTAAGGAGTGGCATTCGGGCCGGTAGACTACTTAAAGGATCTAGTGGTTACATCAATGACAAGTCAGCGTATATCAGGATGCATTGAGCGCTATACGCTAACCAAGGATTAGTTCATCGCCGGTGACGGCTAATACTGATGTCCGATATCATTTCGAGAGTCGGTAAGAGAATGGCAGAAACAAACAAGTACCGCAAGTTTCAAAGATTGTCCGAACTTACTAAAACATTCAAAGCCGTTAGTTGCCCGTGGCCAGCAACGCCCGAAGTAGAGCCACATCCGCAGACCGCGTATTCTACACATCTATTCACTATCCGAAGACATCCGTACTATTAGTACATCCGTGCATTATTCTCGAGCATTCTCGATATCGAGGAAAATTCTATGTTGTTATTCCAAGACGATTCAAGTCATGTGGAGATTTCGTTGAATGAGTTTTTGTTGTAATCTAGTACTTAATTTCATTGATAAACAACACCAAATTCATACATCCCTGATCTCAAAAATGATATACCAATCTAAAACACGCTGATAAAAGTGAATATTGTAGCCGCCATGAATCCAAAATTTGCCTCCTACCAGGTGTCAACGGTTCATACAAGACGTGGATCAAACCATAAAGTTTGAAAATGACGCCGCACTACCATCGATGTTGTCGGGGAGAAATGACAGCTTATAAGAGCGCTCCTAAAGAGCCTTTAGTAACGCCGACGGACTACTTATGCAAAACTCTACGCCTCGCTGCGGGGGTGCAACTGGAAAACGAGTCGGAATCAGCTGGGCTGAAGGTATAATTCGCGACACGGCACGCAGCCTCCGGGGTGCGGGGGGTCATAGCCAACTTTTGCTCGGTCGAAGTTCGGGTTTTGCACATTTCAAACTTGAAATCGAATTTGATTGGCATTCAAATCAAACAAGCTACATAACGCTTTTATTTCGCTTTCATTGCGGCGCTAGTAACTTTAACGCAAAGAGACGCTGTTAAGAAGCAGCCTCTCACATATTGTCAAGAAAATCCATCAAATTCAAAAAACACGTAAATCGAAAAGAAAAGCACACACTACACAAGAAACCGAGAGTTCCACATTCTCTTCATTTCGCTGCTTTTCTCGCGATACATCAACCTCGTAGGCGTTTGCCGATCGATTCGGGCCAAGGCCATAAGCCGACGCGTGGTCATTTTATCCTCGAAACGATCACCTCTAGCCCCAAGCACCGCTTGGGAAAGAGGTCGACCTGCTTTTGGCGAGCCAGCCTGACGTGACCTCCGATCCGGCTCGCTTTTTTGTCTCGAATCATTCGATCGTAATCTCAAGTTGCTTCTACAGACTGCTCTTTGTAATTTTCGTAGATGCATATTGTATTATTTCTTGCAAAGTACCGTTGTATAGTTCCTGGCTTTTTCCTATTAGCCCTGCCAAATTTTAAAAACAGATTCGACCGAGCTACACACAACACTTTCAGAATGGAACTGGCAGGTTGCCGATATCACGGTCAACGCGACCGATGCTATTATTGTTCAAGCCAGGGTCAGCTGTGTTACGATGGTGTTGATTGTCGCATCGTTCCGCAAGCCAACTCAAGTTACATCTCACCTCCTCCAATTGTTCCGTCATGTAAAAATGACCAACCGAAGCCTCCCCTGTGGTTTTCCGGCCGATCAAAAGGTGGCTAATGGAAGCATGTTCTTATTCACGACCTCGAACTCAAATCCGCTCTGTCGGTGAACCCTACGGCTCAAGACGACGGGCAAGCTGAGTTTGGTCAAGGGTCGACTCGAGTATAATTCCATTATTCGAAATGAATTGATTTGTCAATTTATTTGTCTGGATGAAGTTTTTGTATAGCGATATAAAACATACTAATACAAAAACAGTCAGGGACGCACTCGAGTTCAAGTATAAAGACTCAAGACGCGTTCCAAGAATTTTACGGAAGACGGACTATAAACGGTGGATGAAAATCGCCGGATTTCATCGGGCCGAGAACTCGAGGTTGTCTTCCACGAAACAGTGAACGGGCTCGAACGAAACGTTTCAAGGTCAAGCCGCCAGATCGAGAAATCAAGCACCACTCGATGTAATTTCAAGAACTATTGGCTAATGTGCTCGAAAGGATATGACAAATTAATCGTCATGAGAACAAGAAAAGGGGTCAGAAGGCCGAATGCCAGATCTTATCCCAACTCCTCCGTGGTTTAACGCCATGGAATTGGGCCTTCTTTCGAGGTCTTTCAATGATTTTGCACCTAAGTGGGAAATAGTTTCAAGAAAGCGTGTCTACCTTCTCAAGGAAATTCCCAAGGCTTTTTGATGGGGCGTGTTGCAATTGTAAACAAACGTATCAATGGCAGCCCTTCTGGAGCGTAAACTGCCCTACAGGTTAAATGCCCGGAAAAAAGAGCGGCGAACGTGGCCACCAAAGTTAATCGACTGCATCAACTTGTCACCTGCGGATTTCAGGTGAACCAGGCACGAACCCACAAGAGTGCGGATCGACACCTACGCTACTGTGCACGCTTTGTCTCGGTCAAAGATCAATTTGCTACTTTCAAGCCATGAACGGGTGAGAAAGACGCACATGGCGAATAACGCAAACTCTCCAACATCATGAAAGGAATCATAAGGCTGGTAATCGACTTCGGGAAGCGAAGTCACATTGAAGAATGTCTCCGTATGTCCCAACTTAGGAAATAAACTCGTCTGTTTCTTACTTAAAGAAACATGGTTTTAAACTTGTAATCAGCCTCGATAAAGCCAGACTTTCCAAGCTGGCAATGCTTGCTGAAAAGTGCTACAGCAAATGGCCTTTTCAAATGAATGTAATGGTTACAAACAAGATGAATAAAATAATACCGCTTATGCTTTTAGTACCAATTTATGGTGACATAAGAAAGTTGCATACGCTAACTCTAATTTTCATGTAAGTTAACGATCAAGTTGAATCACATACCTAATGAATTTATCGAGCAAGAATTACAAGCTACAACGTATGTCAGCTGAAAATCGACGGTAGCAACATTTCCAACCGTGGTTAGAAATACAAGCTTCCCTCGATCTTGTTCACAGCGACGCGCGATATATCACCCCAATCCAGTGTGGAAATGCAGTACTTTATCACCTTTCTTTGTAGACGATAGTACAAAATTCTCATGCATGTGATACTGATGAAAGTAAAAATGAGGGGCAATCGATAAATTTGTAATTTATAAAGAAATAAGTTGAAAATCAACTCGAGAAAAAGATAAAGTTAGGGGCAATTTAAGTCGATGAGGCAAGAAAGATAAGTTCACCATTTGGTCAATTTTGTTCCGAGCGTATTATTCACGAAGTTGACACTCCATATTCTCTCAATCGAACGGGATTGCTCTAAAGAAAAAATCGATCATTGAAAGAGATGATTTAATGCCTTGGTTGATGTTCAAAGCTACTCTCAAGGAATGGGGAAGCCGGGATATCGATACTAACTACCTCTCAACAAAATTCCTCGTAGAAAACGAGGATACAAAACCCCCATTGTTCAAAGGTAGAGCACCAACCTACAAACATCTTCGAAAGCAAGGGGCGTTTCGCAGCGTCACGTTACTCCTCCTAAACAAAGCGACTATCGGGTCCTAAACTGGCCGATGCAATTTTTATTGATATGCTCAAAATAGTAACGCATACTTGCTTCTTGTTCAAAAGAGTGACAATTCACGAGTGAACAAGAATACAATATTAGAGTCCTGGAATGTCACGCTCTTTTGAACATGTCTTTCCGATGAAATCTAAATGGGCTGACATCTAAAAAGTGACACATAAACCCTGGTGGATAAATTGCCGATACCGAGACTATGGATAGTCAAAGTATGAAGTCGGTGAAGGCTAACCTCGAATGAGTAAGCGGCACGTGTCGGTAAGTCCCTTGGTTCCGATTTTGTAACGTATACGCCGGTAGTCAACCTCAAATCCACAAGAGGTCACAAAGTCAACCGATGGTCCGCTTGGAAGGTGAAGCTACGTAAGTTGAAGCTTGATTCAATTCTACGTAATCACACTGGGAATCGCGATCTTCCGCCAGACGTAAGGCTTTAAAATCCAAATGATTTTAAGAGGAAAATGAAAATTGATGACGATAGATAAGTAATAAAAGTAGACTGAAGGTCATTTGTGGAATAGACAAAAGTTAAGTGACTAGACTATTTTGATACTTATTCTCCTCAAGCGACAAGGATAACATCCATTAGATTATCCTAGCAATTGCCTCATCACAAGCACTTAGATGTGTACAATGGATGTAAACAAATTTCTTAAACTAGAATTAGATTTAAGAAATTTACATGGAACAACCCCGAGGGTTTTATAGTTCCGTGCAGCAAGAGAAAAGTACGCCGACTCTTGTCAAATCTTTGTACGGGTTAAAAAGCAAGCTCCAAAACAACGGTACGAGAAGTTTGACAAGGCATTACTTTCGAGTGGGATTTAAAAATCAATGAGCGCGACAAGCCAGTGTTTATGTAAAAATCCACTGTAGGATATGTAATTTCCGCTTGTACGTGATGACATGCTTATTACCGGGTAGCAATCAAAGATGATTCAATCCACCAAAGATATGTCGAACTCCAAGTTCGACATGAAGACACGGGACAAGGCATCTAATTTCGAGTCCTCAGACACAGAACTCCTAACGGCTCAGTTGTTAACCCAATCACACTATGTCGATAAAATTCTTGGGGAAATTTTGCCAAGACGATTGGGAGAATGTCCAACTCAAAGGGATTTAACATCGATACCTCACGAAGAATAAAGTGGAAAGCAGGTCTCCAACTTGAGTATTCTCTCATGCTACTGGGAGTCTCACACCCCGGCTGAATAGATTGTAATCGGATATATAAATTTTATTCAAGAAGCAAATTGAGTAGATACGAGTAATCCGAAATATCATTGAAAGCTATGACGCTTATACTTAAGTAATTTTGCACATACCGAATTAGCCGGGTCAGTGACGGCACGCTGCTTATCCGGGTCAGACTAGGGTACATCGATGCAAATCGGACTCCGATACCGGGTGACGGCTACTAGTGGATACGTGTTCACTTAGGGCTAAAAATTTGTCACGGAAGTCCTCAAACAAACGTTAATCGCTGCATCCACGGAGTCTGGGAGTTCATCGCCTGCATGCTGGGAAGGTCGAATGGTTAAGACACAATTTCGAGGATCGTGAGCTGAAAAGCCGCCCAATTTGCATACCGCGACAACGAGTCCGCAATCGGCGGCACGCAACCACTTATATAATGGTGTGCCGAGACACATTCGCCGAAGACATATCACCATTAGACAATTAATCTCAATCGGAGTTTATCACCGTTGATCATGTAAGATCAAAAGATAACATACGATCCATCATCAAGTAAGCGTTAAAAGAACTAGTTGAGAATTCATCGAAAGGAATGGGATTGAAACTCTCGAGAAAAAATAAATACGAATGAATGATAACCCTACTGGTTGACCTATATCCTTAAGATTCAGTTCCAAGTGGACAACTGGCTCATATCAGATAGTAGATTACTCTGGGGGATTTTCCCTACCTGCTCCTGGGGATGAAATAAACATACCTCGGCAGGTAAGTGTTGCTTACGCTTTTAACGACTCTACGAGATACCGGCGGAAAGAAGGCTGTTACTCGGGCCACAAGAGTCACCTATGCGAAAGCTAAAGGTGGGTCATGAAGAGAAATGCTCGGAGGGTGCATTTTCTGACGCATAACTCATGACAAAAATGGGTTCTAACCTACACAATAATGAGAACCTGATATTTAGCCGACGACCTCGCAGAAGATGCCAAAGATTACAATAAAAAGCAGATAGCCCAAGACATCAAGGCTTACTATGTCTCGCTGGGTGAACGTAAAACATATGGCCACGTGAAGCGTTCTGGCGCTATCACACCTACCTATCTCTACGCCAGAATCGGTCATTGTCAAGACACCGATTATCGAGTCAAAATCTTTTTCAAATTTGTATCCCAAGTGGGGATATTAGTTTTATTGCTTTGCTAAATACAAATTTGATTCATGGGATGCTGGATAAAGTGAATATTGTAGCTGCCAGGAATCCAAAAATTTGCCTCTCATTTCCAGGTCAACGAAGCCATATGGCTGGATCAAACCATAAAGTTTGAAATGACGCTGCATTCACATCGACAAGAGCGCTGGGAGAAATGACATATAAGGTGCTCCTGGCAAGAGCCTTAGTAATATCGACTACTTACGCAAACTTCTACGCCGCGCCCGCAGTGGGCGCAACCGGGAACGAAATGCAATCATGGGGCTCAAAGGCTACAAGGACCATGGACACGAATGCAGCCCGGTGGGGGGTCGCATGAGCCAACTTTTGCTTCCTGGGCCGAGTTCTTTGTTTCTGCACATTTCAACTTGAAATCGACCTGATTTGGCATTCAAATCAAAACGGCAGCTACACACGTTTTATTTCGCTTGGCCAAGGGCGCGAGCACCTTTAACGCAAAGAGACGCTTTGGTTAAAGAAATTCTCTACATATCAATAAGAAAAATTCCATCACCAAAAAAACAATGTAAATCGGGAAAGAAAAGGCTGACACTACACAAGAAATCCGGCATACCCATTCTCTCATTTCGCTTATTTTGCTACATCAACCTCAGAAGTGTTCGTCGATCGATTCGGCCAGGTTGGAAGCCGATCGCTGGTCATTTTATCCCGGGAAACGATCACCTCTAGTCGCCCTGGGCACCGCTTGGGAAGAGGTCGACCGCTTTTAAGCGAGTTTCGCTCTGGACGCGACTTCGATCCTAAGCTGCTTTTTGTTCGAATCATTTGATTGTAATCTCGCTTTTTGTTCTCGTGTAACTGCTCTTTGTAATTTTCAGCAATACGTAACTGAACGAAGTACATACTGA
>JADFUC010001182.1:0-44291 GCA_019722365.1 Lithospermum erythrorhizon | reverse complement strand
ATCAGTAGTAGCGTTCAGTTACGTATTGCTAAATAATGTTGTTTGGGTATATAACTTGATTCTTATTCGGCTGACGATCCTTCCCTAATTATCTTTTGTTGAAAGAATTTCTTTTGTAATTCCTTACATAAGGATTCGAGAAAAAGCTGGATCCCCTTTGCAAACAAATTGTTGATAAAACTCCAAAATGGCATTTTCTTTTGACCCAATTTTTTCTCTCCTTATCATTCGAGAAAGACAAAAAATTTCGGGATAACAGAAAACATTCTCTAGAATTTCTCTTAGATTCGAACCCATGCTTGATAATAGAACTAAAATAGATATTTTTGTTTCCTACTCACACGAGCCCATATCACCGCTTTCTATCAATCCTCTAATTCGGTCTTCCTCCCCGATCGATATTATGGTACGGTATAGACCGAAATTGCGTTATGGTCAATTCGACGGTAATAAATGCCGGGGCTTTGCGATATTTGATTTATCCGCGATTCTATATATTCCATTTTACAAAAGTTCGAGGAATTCATTAGAATATTTCCAATAAAAATGGTTTGATGCTTGCGTATCACACTTGATTTCCAATTAATCCGATGAGATATATAATTGAGGAAGAATATGTGAGTGATTGTCTGTCTCTTTCGGCTTTATCGATAGTTACGCGATTGATATGTTTATAAATAATTGAAATTCGATTTTTTGATACGTATGTGTTTTGGAAACTTATAAAAAGTTCTTCCATCGAACCACGATCAATGAACCTCTGAAATCCTTCAAATTGGATGATTAAATCCGGGTATTGTAGAGCGTTCCCTCGTTTGCATTCCAGAGCATTTTGAATTTCCATTTATCAAAATCCCATTAGTGGTTGATTCTTCATGAATTTTATAAAAGATCTATGTCTTTGGAATTTATATTACATTCTTGAATAACATGAAATTTACGATTCGGGGATGGAATGTATGAAATCATTATAACTATATTTAGGCTGGAGGAATAAAGAAAATTTTCTACTTAAATTGGAATTTGCACTTGAGATACAAATAGAAACGAAATTGATAAAATATTCCTAGAAGCCAGATGTCACTTATAATAGATTTCTATTATTAAGTTATAGGATTTTGTATAGAATATCAAAACAAACTGATTTTATTTCTACGTTATGATATTACATATTTGATACGCTTGAATACTAGAAAAAGGGAAATAAAAGGATTCCACATTTGATCTTTTCAACTTGAGATAAAGATATAAAAATAAGAAACAATATAGAATGGATTTTTTATTTTGAACCCCGCTGTATTTATGGATTTCGTTTGTTAAAAAATGATTAGAAAGAAAGGAGAGATCTTTTTTTTTTAATCGAATATGATTCTAAAGTAGATAAGAAGGTGTTTTTAGGAAGCGGCGGATATCTAGTTCGAAGCGAGACGGATCGTGTTCTATCAAAATAAAAATTGGATTTTTCTATTGATGCAAAATGGAAATATGATAATTTCACGAAAATTATCTTCTTTATTTTATAGGTACGGAGATACATTTATAAGCATTATCTAATATACGTGTAACAATTTATGTTCTAGGGTTTACATATATTGAATTTTAGTTATAATTGAAAATGAAAGGGATTTTTTGATTGAAAAAAAATTTATCTGAATGAATTATGTCATTAACTAGAAATCACAATTTTACGATTCAAATCCAGAAATCGTTCATGAATTCACGGCCGGCGGTGTGATTAACGGTTCCAATTGGTTTGTCGCAAGTTTTGCTTTGTATTGGAAAATACACATTTTCTTTTTCATTCGATAGAAAAGTGAAAAGGCTTTTAGCGTTGTGTGTGTTTTTGAGATACTATATAATCAATGAGAGGGTAAATCAAAGGGAAAGGTTTTTTTAGTAAAAGGGGTTAAGGAAAAAGGGCGCGTGCAAGTACAATAAAAAGTTCGTTAATCCGGGAACATTTTCATATATTTTGTATCGTTTTGGCGGCATGGCGAGTGGTAAGCCCCGGGGAGATGCAAATCCTTTTTCCCGAGTTCAAATCCGGGTGTCTTTGATCGACAAAAGACTCCAAATATCTTCTTGTTAATATAACTGGCGAATTATTGCCCACACACCATAGAGGCCACGATGAACAATAGCTCCCCGAACACGACTTACAGAAACTTCCATTGTGCTGTGCTCTCAAAACAGCTTCTTCTCAAAATCTCGCTCCAAAGATCTTGAGTTGGAGATCCCGTTCTAACCCATTCTAACTAAGGATTCTTGGTTCCGGAGGATCCGGCTAGGAGAGCAGGGGCGGAGGCTTTCTCCCGCTCGCTGAGCTCTTACAGTGCTTAAGGTTTAAGAATGGTGGTGCCGCTTCTCCGACCTTCTTGTCAATACGAAGCCCAGACTGACTAATGCATTCCACTTATTGAGCGAGGGTTCATGGTCGGTCCGTGACCCCTGGATGCCCGGGCGTCCTTGGGAGTGATCACCGTGAATTCTGAGAATTGGAGATAGCGAGTCGGTCATGGATTTTCCTTCCTTTTCTTTTTGCAGCATTTCGCTCGGGTTGAAGGAATGGTCGTCAAGGCGTTCGCAAGGGCCAACGATCCTCTTCCCGGGGATCTCGGATGGGGAACCACAGGAGAGCCGCCGACTCCGACTACCGGTCCGTATACGATCCGTACTAGATGGAGCCAAGCGCCCGTCTACCATACTACGTTCTTGGCCAGCCTCTTTGTCTCAGTAGAGTCTTTCGTCAGCATGTTTCGGTCCCTCTTCCCATTACTTAGAAAAGTAAGCCACCGGTTCGGGTACAAGATACTATCATTACGCTGGACAATTAGACATCGACCGTAATCATGACGACCCGATTGCGAAATGGAGAACACACAGTGGCTATATCACAGAGGCAGTGGAGCATGCATGAAGTAGTCGGAATGCTTCTTATTCTTTCACAGCCTTGGTGGGCCATCCCCGGACTTGAACCCGAGTTTTCGCCCGTGAAGTAAATCATCGCGCCTATGGTCGACCCGAATTGGGGAGAGAATGATAGATTCCTTTTGAGGCGTTGTCCTTCCCGACGACATACAACTCTCCGTTGTCTGCGCTCTCAATGTCTTGTTCCCCCTTCTTCCTTGCAGCAAGTCTTTGTGAAATAACTCCGATGAGAAGAAAAAGAAGGCGTTAAGGGGCCTCACGGCTGACTCACAGACACTCACAAGATCCTTTCAAACTGCTCCCATTTTGAGTCAAGAGATAGATAAATAGACACGTCCATTTGCCTTGATCGAGGGTGTTAGAAGTGGCCCGAAATTCGAGGCCAAGTGAGTTATTTATACGAAGCATTCTTAACTACGGCTAGATCGATCTCACGGTCCTGTGAGAAGGAAAAATTTCGCTCTTTCCTTTCGGGAAGGGAGGATTAGGGAAATACATTGATTCGCGACTTTCTCGGACACTTGGAAAAGCATGAAAAAAAAACGGCTCGGGTCCCTCCGTCACCCCAGGTAAGAAGGGGGTGATCTAAATTCTTAGTGCAATGAAGATGCGTTGTTAGGAATGCTGCATTTATTTTTCCCATTGAGGCGAACCTAAACACATGCTCGAGATAGGCTGTCCATACGCGATAAGGGATGTATAGATTCTCGAGAAGAGAGGAACCGTGATGGTCCCCGGACCGCCCGGATCCCGAGTGAATCGAAGTTGGATCTACGTTGGATCTGCCAGATCGCCCCGTATCCTCACGAGGAGAAGTTTGGTTTCAAACCCGGTTCGGCGGAGAATACATGTCTGTGCCTTGGATGATCCACATCGAGGGGTCGAGGCGCCGATGAGCACATTGAACTATCCATGTGGTGAGAGAGCCACCGCGGTCGAGCCTGTGGCCCAACGATTATCGAGGCGCTGCAGCTGACTAATAGCCCGCCCGATGCAGTCTCCTCTTGAGGCCAGCCCATGCAGGAAAACATCCTCTCTTTCTTTTTCGTCCCCGTCCCGTGTGGCGACATGGGGGCGTAAAGAGATCCTATCAACTTGTTCCGGCCTAGGATAATAAGCTTATGAGCTTGAGTGCTAACTTTCACCGTCAGCAAAGAAAGAAGACTTCCGTCTCGAAGTTCCTTTCAGGCGTAGCTCCCTTCTTTTGGGTGTGAAGCGGTGTCAAACCAAAAATACCCATGACATTAGCTCTCCACGAAAGAGGAGGTGATCGGCCGCACCTTCGGTGGCTCGCATTCGACTTCACTCCCGGTCATTAGCCACGCGCCGGCGCCCCCTTTGCGGTTAAAGGTAACGGCCGGGCATGGCCAGGCTCACGTAGTGTGACGGGCGGTGTGTAAGGCCGGGGAGCAGGTACCGCCGTATGGGCGGCCGGCGATTACTAGCGATTCGGCCGTGCGAGGCGAGTTGCGGCCTGCGATCGAGCTGAGGGCGGGTTTTTAGGGGTTAAGCTGCGCCTACCGGCGGGATCGCGACCACTGTCCAGCCATTGTAGCACGTCATCGCCCGGGCGTAAGGGGCATGACTTGGCGTCATCTCACCTTCCTCGGCTTATCACGGCCGGTCACATTCGGTCAGCTGTACATATACCGAAGTATAAGGCAATCGCGTCATATCTGCGAGGGAATGAAATTCCTTTCTAACTCCTAATCATCAGCCCAAGGTCATGTTCTAATACTTTCAGTACTTTCAAGTCATAACTCCAACCAACACCTCTCGAATAGCTACTCTACTCCCCGAACAATATCCAAGCACCTGACTAAACATCATCACTCATCAATCGGCCGCTTAGGCAGTACAGAAATACCAAAAAGAAGTGCCAACAAGGCCACTTGAGAAATACAAAAATGCAAGGCCACGAAATACCAAAAGTGCCCGACAAGACCACAGAATCTGACCCGATTGCCGACAAGGCCACGAACACAAGAACATAAGTTGAAGAGTTTAAGCTAAATGCACACCTCAGCGATCTTGGCGCCACGGGGAATACAATCCCGTAATCATAACATGGCTCCATTAGATGGCATAATCATCCAACAATTACATTATATCAATTTCACTTTCATCGTACCCACAATTATCTACATATGAATCATAATCACTTTCAATCGCATGTCAAATTAGTTTGTAATAAAACACGAACCCAACGTATAGAACATAATATATATGAAGGGTTCAGCCGTGAGATTTGTACTTTCGTCTCGGTTAGCAATAAGAAGCGTCCGTCTAATCGATCCGGTTGCCTTTTCCGTTCGCGTCTAATCAAAACACCCGAAAATAAAATTACTACTTATAATATATACAGCTAGTAATATAACGTTTCTCGCATATATATCATCTACATGCCTCCCAAAGAAATAACTTGTGGAAAATCCCGTTATAACTTTATTCGACTTAAGTGCAACTTCATTAAATGATCAAATTTCAACACTAGTTTCAAAAGCCCTAACATTCAAATATTAACAACTGTCATCACATTTCTAACCATCTTTAACCTCCAAACCCGATTAATTACTCAACTTCACAAAGCTCATTTTATCCAGAACATTCTCTAATGCTTCCTAAAAATCACAACTTCCTTTCAGAAACAACCTAATAAAAGTCCATTAGTACACTTCTATCATAATAAAATCATTTAAAAAGTCAACAAAAAGTCATCAAAGTCAGCATAATCCTCGACAATTTCAACCCATGCATCGATTATTATTATCACTGCTCGATAATCTAAGCCTGATGTCAATTCTATAACATTATAAATGTCAAAGCTCAAAGGTCAACTCAAAATAAGAAAAAATTCAACATCCTCGAAAATTCAGAAATACTCCAAAGATTCGAACTTTGCTTTTTAAAGCGTGAGGATGACTGGGAAACTCTCGAAAATTTTAGGACTGACTCCCAAGATGAGAAGAAAATGGAAGAAGATCTTTGAGGGGAAAGGGGAGGGGTTTCGGCCGTATCGAAAGAAAGAAAGAAGATTATGATGATGTGAGTCGCTTGGGTTAAGTATGAAAGAACCACACAGGAGTCGTCTGAAATATCTCAAGAATCGTGCAAGTTCTCGTTCGGTTTTCGGTTTAGTTTCTCGTCTCGGTTTAATAACACAACTCTAACATAAATTTAACTTCTAAACCCAAATAATATTACAATAATGCTCTATACGGAGCAGGAAAATTCTAAATACGAAATGTACTACCCAGCTTACCGATTAGTTTGTATTTTTCACTTCACTTGAAATTTTTTTTTTATTTTTTCCTCGAAATACTCCGAACAACTAGTATACTATTACAATAATGAAATGCGGAGCAGTTATTCTGAGTTGAGTTGATAAGAGTCGTTAGTCGATTAGTGGTTTAGTTGTAGTGTTGGGTAGTTGTGTTGTTGAGGTCGTGGAGTTGAGCCTATTTGGTTGTGTTACACATTGTTTAAATTTTCTATGGTGTTTTGTGATATGTTTTATTACTCATTTATTGGTTATGGATATGATGTTAGTATACTAGATGTTGCCTTGATGAAATTATGTTGAATTATATTTAAGGTTGATCATTAATAGTATGATTTGGACCTCTTGTGGATCTAGGTTGATATTAATCTATACCTCCTAAATGTTAAAAATTGGGTTGGTTAATGGTTGAGATAACTTTTGAATGAGGATAGTAAGGAGTCGCAAGCATTTTAAACCGAGTTAAATTACTGGTCTCGATGATGTTATTAATGTTTATAAATGGTGGAATTTGAATTCAAATGTGCTAGTAGATAAGTTATGATCTAACACGGCGTTGATACCGTTGGGGTGAATAGAAGTTCCATTATACTAATTAAAAAGAATAATAATTGAAAAAGTAATTATGTACATAAGTTTACCTTGATTGAAGACATAAGTTCTTCACGTTGTATTAGAATAATAAACAATTTGGAAGTTCTTATGATAAACTTCAGATGTCTAAAGTGTATAGCTATATTTGGGGTAGCACTTTAAGGTGAACTAAGATGATAGTTGAGTTGTTATGTGAGTTGAATCTTGTTGGGTTGTTATATATGCTTAAGAAGATAACAAAATAGAGTGATAAAACGTGATTGTGGTAGTGTGAGTAAGTTGTTGGCGGTGGTGTGGGTTGTCGATAGTTGGGAAGCCATTAGGAAAGATTTGTCTTGTCGGGAGTAGCATATAAAATATAACCTTAGAGGTGTATACTCTTTAAATAGGTAAGGGGTTTTGATTATCCTTGTTTGTATAGTGGTGGGTTAACACATGATATTTGTATTCCTTTCAAAACCATGGCGGCTCCCTTCCTATGGGTATCTTTGTAATAACCGTTCATTACTAATATTATTGAAATAGTATACTAGTTGCTTCGGTGGAGTATTTCGAGGAGAAAAAAAACAAGAAAAGAAAAGAAATTCGAAGTTGAATAGTCGAGAAAATACAATGAATCGGTGGTTGGTAGTATATTTGAGATTTTAGAATTTTAAAGTTGTCAGATGGAAATGATATTATTTGAATTTGGTAATATAATTTGAGATATAAATCAATGTTAATGTTTGGAAATTGATTAATAGAGATAAGTTAAAGCGAGAAGTATCGATTGAATTAAGCAATCGGGTTTCGCGCAACCCAAATGAGCCAACCCGTTTTAAGCCCATTAATCAACTTATTTGAGCCACAATCCATTTCCCCTCGGAGAACTGACCCGACGTGATACTCTCCCCATGATTTTCTTTCTTCGTTTCTCCTCCGTTTCTCGAGCTTTGGACCTCGGAATTTACTGGGAGAGTTTCTCGCCAAAACCGTCATAAATCGTTTGAGTAAAAAGGTTCGATCTTGTTGAGTATTTTGTTAGATCTCGAGAGTGACTTTTGGATTTTGAATTTTTGTGCTCCAATTGATTCTTGGGTTCTAAATTAGTTATTCTTGAGTTGATATATCGTGTTAAATGTAACTGTGGAATTCGGACGTTTAGAGACCGTTGACTTTTTACAAATTTTAGAGTTGACTTAGTTTTATGAAATATTATTGAATATAAATATTGTTTGAAGCTTAGATTATGATATAAGAGTTGATGATAATCGATATTTAGGGGTAGAAAGTGTTATTATGGTTGAGTTGACTTTCAGTGATTTTGGAGTTGACTTTCTCTAAAATGTGGTTGATAGTATAAATATGTTATTGGACGGTTATTGTGATTGTTTGAGGTGAAATTATGAGTATTAGGTTGTTGGAAGAATATATGTTGAAATTAGTTTTATTAGATTGTGAGTAGTAAACGGGGCTTGAGTTTGAGGTTATTAGAAATGGGTTTGATTAGTTGAGCCAAGTTGATATTTTGGGTTGATTAGAGTGGTTGATAATGTTGGGTATTTTAGTTGGGTGTTGACCGATTATGGGATTTAGTCGGGATAGTTGAGATTACCGCCGTATTGAATTGTCATTGAAACATAATTAGCCATTTATACTTAAGTTTGTCAATTTGTAATTAAAATGGGTTGAAAAAGTTAAATTTAAAATTAAGATAAGAGGTTTAAATTATTGCGATTAGTAATTGTAATTTGGTGTTTTGATTAGGCAGTGTGGGAAATGCACTTGGATCGTCAGACGGGGCGTTTCTTATTGCGAACCAAAGGTGAGTACTTATAAATGTATTACTTTATGTGCACTAGAAGTGTGTGAATATGTCATTGTGGTATAATTATGTGTAAATGGTGTACATGTCCTTGTAATATGATTATGTGTGAATGGTGTACACGTCCTGGTGGTATGATTATGTGAGAATGGTATACATGTAATGGTTGTACGATTATGTGTGAGCCATAATATGATTATGTGACTCTATTCTGCAGCATTGAAGATTGGCTTGAGGTAAGTGATGGCTTGAACTCCCCACTTATTCTTGTTATATTTCACGTGGCATCGGCACTTTTGGTATTTATGTGGCATGTCGGCACTTTTGGTATTTATGTGGCCTTGTCGGCGGTTGTGATTGATTTACGATTGTGTGATGTTTTAGCTGTGTGCTTTAATATTGTTGGGAGTAAAGTAGTTGGTTATTGAGAGGTGTTGGCTGGAGTTATGTATGACATTGAGGTGACTTGAGTATTAGGATATGACCCTATAGTTGGGATGATTAGGAGTTAGGTGGATCTCAGCTTCCTTACTTGCCAGGATGTGTGTATCGTACTTATCTTTAGTGTATAAGTCTGGTTTGCTTATACTATGTGTATAGTGCGGTGTGCCTTATACTATATGTGTATAAGTGCGGTTTACTTATACTTAGTGTATAAGTGCGGTATACCCTTATGCTCTAATATTATGATGCAGTTTCCTTATACTATTGTATAAGTGCGGTGTGCCTTATACTTAGTGTATAAGTGCGGATTATATACTATGTGTATAAGTGCGGTGCCTTATACTATGTGTATAAGTGCGGTGTGCCTTATACTTAGTGTATAAGTGCGGTTTGCCTTATACTTTGTGTATAAGTGCGGTTTGGCCTTATCTTTGCGGTATAAGTCTTGAGGTGGCGATTATCGATTGGTCCATTCTTGCGAGTAAAGCCGGATTGAGCATATCTTGCTAGAGGGATGGAAATGGTTGTGGGGATATGAGAGATAGATGGTTTGATGACTAGAGTTATAGTCGTTGTTGAGTCTCTTGAGTTCTTTCTGGGTGATTGTGTGCTTTACTGGAACTTTCTATCATATCTTCATATGTTGTGTCTGAGGCTTTCTTTGGAATTATGTTGTATGGCCTTATTAGGTAGTCCTGGGTATATGCATATTTATTCATATTTGACTACGATATCTATTCACAATCTCGTTTGTTGTCTTTGTCAATGATGTCTTGATGGTTGTACTTCATTTTGAGACTTTGGCAGCAACCGGCAGCTTCATTTTTGTATTCGGGGATACGGTGTTACTCTCGGTTGAAGCCTTGCCCGACATTCTGAGGTTTTTTTGTAGATATGTATATATATATTAAGTGGTTAATGGATGAGATACCTTTTGAATGAGAACATTAGGTACAGAAATTATAAACCGAAGTTAAATGCTAATCTGTGATGATGTTGATGATATTTTATATAGAGATTGGAAAATTAGATTAGTGTGTTGGGATATAAGTTATAATCTAACCACGACGTTGATACCATTGAGGTAAATAAGTTCCGTATACTAAATGAAGAATTTAGGGAGATAATTCCGTACTTAGGTTATCTTGATTTAAGACATATATTGCTCGGTTATATTAAGAAAATGAAATAATTTGGAGGGTCTTATGAGAAACATTTAGATGTCATAGGAGGTGTATGACTATAATTGGGAATAGCACTTTCAGGTGAACTAAAGATAAGTGGTTGAGTTATGTATGCTTGAGTGATGAGATGTTGAGATATATGTTTGAGTTGTCGTATGTTGAGTTGGATTATAGCGGAAATTAGCTATACTTAGAAAGATGTCTGGTGATTAAAAGTACTATGAGGAAGTTATTGACGTGGTGTGGGTTGCTCGGTGTTAGTTAAAATTCATTAAGTAAGATTTAAATTATGGTGGAAGTAGCATATAAAATAAAACTATTGGGGTATATAGTCTTTAAATAGGTGAGGGACTTAAATTATTCTTTTTTTATGATAAGGTGGATTAACCGTGGCATTTATTTTCACTACGGTTTTAGGCGACTCCTATTTTTTTCCACATGGGGCGGGTGTTTTATGCCTAGGTTGTTGGGATGACCCCGAATGCGTTGGCGAGTAGTTGCGTACCGAAGATGGCGATGGTGGCTAGAAGACACCAGCAGTCATACTTTTATCTTCTTTGAAGCTTTGTTGTATGTAAGTAATTATTGTTGTACCAGAGTTGTAAAACAAATTGTTTGGTGTTGTATGTATATTATTACTTTTCAGTTGTTGTGGTGTTGGTTAGTTCACCCGATGGACGAGTTGTATATTTTTATTACCACATAAAATGAAGTCATTTTATCGTTATCCGTCGGATTGGTGGTACATTTATTCGGGTTGATGGCCGGTCCCGACCTCGGAGGCCACACAGGCGGGTGGATTACATATGCCTGGGTTGACCAAGGGATGGCCGAGGATCGTTGGCCTAGTAGATGTATACCCGTGGAGTGGCGATGGTGGCTAGAAGACACCAGCTGAGTCATACTTTTATCTTCTTTGGAGTTTTTGTTTGTCTTTTAATAATTATTGTTATGCCGAGTTGTAAAGCAGCGTTTGTTTGATGTTGTATTTATATTATTACTTTTGATTGTTAGTGTTAGATTCGCGATGAATGAGTTGTATTATTTTTATTATCGAAACTTTTAAATAGTCGTTTTATAGATTGCTCAAGTCGTTGGTATTTCTACGATTATTCGAGGTTGATGGCGGTCGGCCTGCAGGGGACTACGCAGGCGAATGCGTTACGTTTTCATTTTGATAAGCAATAGCCCGACGTAATAATACACAAAAATCTGTCTACAAATTCAACACGTGATGGTGGGGTTGGAACCGCAAGGTTAGATTGGAATTATTACTAAATAAATATGGTTGTTGAAGGCCAAGTGAGTCAATTTCTCTCCTAAAGAGCACTAGTTTCCTGACAACAAAACAGATGGTAAAATAGAAAAACCAAAAAAAGGTGGATATTTGTAATTAAAAATTGAAAAAAAACTAGTATAATGAAACAAGAAGAAAAGAGTAAGAAGAAAGATGCATATTCAATTGTTATCACCAAGTGATGAGCAGACAACTTGTTTTTAGGGCTGTGAAGTCAAATCTCCAAATTACTGAAATCAATTTAATCCGAACAATATGGTAGATTTAAAAATATTTGATTCAGTTTGATTTTGATTTTTTAATTATATATTAATTGGTTTGGTTTCGGTTTCTTATTTTTAATAACCCATAAAAAAAATGGTAAGACAGCCATTGTAACTAAATAAGAAAAATACATTAAATAATTAAAAATTACAAAATAATATAAAGATAAATGTAACCCTACGCCTTCCATTGGAGCGCATGGTGGTCCTCCGCTGCATGATCTAGATATTAAGTAGGTGTGGTAGTTTCTACTCTGATACTAGCCGTAGTTTCTTATTTGTTTTCGATATTAGGCGTCATTAGATTTATTTTCTTGGGCAGATTGAATTTTTAATATTTTTTGTTGTGCTATTGGATTCAATAGTTAAAAAATATTTACAACTTTCTTTAAATCAATAAACTTTAAAAACCGCCTACGTCGGGTGGGTTTGAAAATGGAGTCGAAAACTTAAGCTCGAAACCGAGGAACTTAAGTATGCACCACTACTTGTTTACATATGAAGATAAAAAGTATTTTTAAAATCTTTTTATTCTAATTTATTTATTTTAATATCAATTTCTTGTTTGAATGTTTGAAATCATCTTTACTAAAATTTAAAATCTAAATTTGTTTATGTTGAATACATATTATATTTAATATACCTTCTATTGAAATCAGATTATTCTTTATTCTTCTTTTCAAGTGTATTAATATTTAGTTTTGTAACATCCTCAATTTCATTTTTCAAACTACAATTCATCTCCTTTTGATTCAAAGACATGATTTAGTAATTAAATCACCAAAAATAGTAAACAAATTCAAATCACTCCAAAATTGGGCCGAGGTACTCATGATACAATTATAAATGTCCATATGCAATATTTTTATTTTTTTCAAAGGTTTGATATTTATTTCAAAATTTATACACTTTCTAGCCATTTAACTTCCAAAAATTAAAATAATTACTAAACATCTTCAAAAATTAAAACATTTTTCTTGGGTCAACTCCAAATGTTATAAATGGCTCACAAATCAAAAATTATTAAATTTTCAATATGTTTACTATTTATTTCATATTTTTCTTCCAAAAGTCAAACTGAACTAAAATAATCAACCAAGCACAAATCTTCATCCTTTCTTTAAGATTAATATTTATGTGTATAAACATCATCCAAAATACTTAGATTAAACATTCAATCTAAAATCAACAAACTTCAACGATTCATAACTTTAAAAATAGTTAGAATCAAGAGACAATTTTTACCTTAAACTGTTTAGAATGATTGAAGAGATGAACTTGAGCTTGTTTTCACTTCAAAAATGGAGAATTTTTTTGGAAAATGGGGGAGGAGAAAGGGTCAGCCATATGAAGAAAGGAAGGAGGTGAAATTTTGGTTATATAATGAGATTCTTGCTTCATGAAGTAACAAAGCAAGCGAGGTGGCGAGCGGCCGAGTCGTTTTCTTAGCTCGAAGGAAAATGTAATAACCCGTTCAGTACTAATATTACTATAATAGTATACTAGTTGCTCGGTGGAGTATTTTGAGGAGAAATAAAAATTTCGAAGTGAATAGTCAAAATACAACAAATCGATTCGGTTGGTGATACGTTTGCGGTATTTAGAATTTTAAAAGTTTATGTCGAATGGTAATTATATTAGTTGGGTGGTAATATAAATGTCAATGTTTGGAAGTTGGTTGTCGAGATAAGTTAAACCGAGAAGTATCGATTGAATTATAACAATCGGGTTTCATCATATAAAGCTAATGGGCCAACCCATTAACCCATAATCAACAAGGCCCAAAAGAGAAAGGCCTCGGCCTTTATCGCCCAGCATGAACCACCCAGCGATGGAGCTTCCCACTTGATTTTTCTTTTTCTTGATTTCTCTTCATCTCATGACTTTGGACCTCAAATTTTTTTTGGAGGATTTCCCCTCATCGTCTCGTTGTTTCAAGGTAAAAAGGTCCGATCTTGTTGGGTATTTTTGTGGAATCGCTTGAGTTGACTTTTTGTTGACGTTTTATATTTCGAATTTTATTGCTCCAATTGATTCTTGGGTTGTAAATTAGTTATTCTTGAGTTGAAATATCGTGTTTGATGTGAAATTTCGGACGTTTTAGGGCCGTTGACTTTTTGGAATTTTTTGGTTGACTTCGGGTTTTTGAGATATTATTGAATAGAATTATTGTCTAGGCTTAAATTATAATATAGGAGTTGATAATGATCGATATTTGGGGTAGAAAGTGTGGTTATGGTTGAGTTGACTTTCGAGTGATTTTGGGTTGACTTTATCTAATGTAGTTGATAGTATAAATATGTTATTGGACCGTTATTGTGATTGTTTTTGAGGTAAAATTATGAGTATTAGGTTGTTGGAAAGAATATATATTTGAAATTAGTTTTAGTAGATTTTGAGTAGTAAGCGGACTTTGGGATTTGAGGTTGTTAGAAATGGGTTTGAGTAGTTGGAAAAGTTGATATTTTGGGTTGATTGAAATTAGTTTGATAATGTTGGGTATTTTGGTTAAGGTGTTGGCAGGATTATGGGATTTAGTCGGGATATTTGGAATTCGCCATTTTAATGGTCATTGAAACATAATTGTGTTATGGCATTACATGCAGGTCAAACATGCGAGGTGAGTCGTTATAATCGAACACCGGAATCACCAAACCGATGGGCGACTTAGTTTAAAACTACTCATTTCCTTCAAAATATGATTACACATAATATTTCCAAAATAATCCAGTTAAAAATTTCCAATCCATCAGTGATATCTAACGACCAACTCCATATATATATACAACATATCCCCAAATACTTGATGTGTAGGCAAGGCTACAAAGAGAGTAGAATCTTGTACTCGGAATACAAAGTAATAGCCTGACAAGGCTAAAGTTTCAAAAGTAAAATACAATCAAAATAGTTGACAACATAACAAAAAAGAAGCGTGAGGATCACCGACCACCCGATGCTCCCCAGCCACTCCCTAAACTCTCCAGCGGCCTCTTGGCTCAACTAGCCGTCTATCGACTGGCACAAATGAAATGCACTTAAGCGAAAAGGGGTGTAAGCGCAGCTTAGTGAAACTTAACACGGTGAACTTACATACAGGCAAGTCGAGTCAATAATATAATAGTCAAATATGAATAAAATACATATATCAAAGGACTACAATAGGTCGCTAACATAATTCCACAGGGAAGTCTCGGGCATAACACATGAAGATATAATAGAAGGTTTCAGTAAAGCACACAATTCGAAAGAAATCAAAGGCCTGACAACGACTAAAACTCTAGTCGTGAACCTGCATCTACCGTATCGCGTGCCAACCTCATGTCTTTATATGCTCAATCCGTCTACACCGCATGAATGGACTAATCAATAATCACCCTTATACCCCATGATATAAGGCCAAAACCGCATATACACAAGTATAGGCACATCGCACTCATATACTAAGTATAAGGCACATCTTATCTTATTTAAGTATAGGCGCATAGCGCTTATACACAGTACAAGCCAAACCGCACTTATACACAAAGTATAAGACCAATATAAATAGCATATCACGCAAGGAAGGAGAGTCGCAACACAATCGTCATAACTAAAGGGTCGCATCACGTGCCGAGGCCTCGAACTCGCATGCTTGAAACGACTACTCTGCTCCCAAGCATTGTTACAACGCGCGGCTAAAACATCCTGATAAATTAAATCGATCACAACTGACCGACAAGGCCACAAACATACCAAAAGTGCCGACAGAATTGCAGGGCATTAAGAGTGCGAAACAAGGCCTGAAGTTGATAGTTGGGAGTTGACCATCAACTTTACCTCAAGCCAATCTTCAACGCCACAAAAATACCATCACATAATCATATCATGGCTCACACAAATAAATCACATATAATCATACAACAATCACATGTATGCTATTCTCACATAATCATATCATGGCGTATCACACAATTTAAAATGAATACGTAAGGTAACACCCGTGAGATAAGTCTTCCGTCTCTCTGCTTAGCTACACTTGAAAACCTCCTTGAACCTGATCACGGTAGCGCCCTTTTTCCACGATCAGCGCCTAAACAAACACCGAGAAAGTATATTCGAGACCTCTTACTACCTTGCGTTCTAAAAGATATATAGCAATTCTTAGTGGAACCTTCCAAGCGGTCTAACACTGTGGATAAACTATCAATTATAATCCCGCGGACGCAACCAAATCGATCCCCGCTAAAATTCCATCTTATTACTTTATCATTACAAATCAACATAAGTCATTACAGTTAATCGGCGGGTCCACATTAACAACCTATACTCCAAAATATCAATTACAACTCGACTTGGGAATTAACACTTTTCAACTAACTCCGCTTTAATCAATTTTAAATCACCCATTTAACCTCGCTTGATACTTCTGATAAGGTCCCGATCAAACTACACACATTTAAAGTCTTAGAAAAATATCACCCGGTAAAGTCAACTAAAACCTAAAAGTCAACTCAGCCCATAACGTGCTCAAATAGCACATAAATCGTGAATTAAATCCAACATATACATGTAGAACCCATAACAAGCCTTAAGATACAATATAAAAATTAGATTATGCAAAGTCAACTAAAGTCAACTATGTCAAAACCCAAGAAATATCCAAAAGATTTGAACTACTTACCTTAACTCTAGAAGAATGATGGGAGAAGATATTCTACAATCTTGAGTTTGACGACAATCGAAATGGAAGAAAAATGTCAAGGGGGAGGGGCAAGGGAAATCTCGGCCAAAGCTAAGATGGAGGAGGATATTTTTTGTGTGTTTGGTTTTAGTAGAGATGAAGATGATAACTTAGCTCTTAAGTCATGAAAAACCGCACAGGAGTTTGTGCCCGAAATCACGCGAATCGAGTTATCGAACGACTTAACGATCTAACTTAACTCGAATTGTCCCCGGCTATTACTACTAAATTATAAATGTAATTCGGCTCAAATAATTTACGAAATAATATTATTATCGAAATTATTTATACTATCTCCGGTCCACTTACCGGCCGAAAAATTTTAAAATTTTAAATTTTTTTAGCATGTGAGCTATACTGACCATCATACTTAAGTTGTCAATTTAGCAACTAAAATGGGTTGAAAGGTCGGAAATTTAGCAGGTAAGATAAAGGTTAAAATTATTGTGATAGTAATTATATTTTCGGTGTTTCGTTAAGACGGGAATGTGGGAAAGAGCACTAGATCGATTAGGCCAGACGTTTCAGCTGCGAACGAGTTGAGTACTTATCTCGCGGGTGTTACTTCATTACTTACCTTAGAATTGTGTAGACATGTCATTGTGGTGACATGATTATGTAGAGAATGATATACATGTCGTTGTGGTATGAATATGTGATTCGTTTGTGTGATCCATGTTATGATTATCGCGATTGTGTTTATGTGGCGTTGAAGATTTGTGAGGTAAGTAATAACTTGAACTTCCAACTTATATTTCGATTTATGTGGCCTTGGCCGACCTTTGTCATATTTAAATGGCATGTCGGCTTATTTCGACATTTACATGGCGCTTGTCGTGCTTTCGTATTTACGTAAGCTGTCGGCGGCTTTACCGTATTTACGTACCTTGTCGGCCTTTTAGTATGTCGTGGCCTTGTCGTGGTTGTGATTGATTTGCGATTGTCAGGATGTTTTTAGTTGTATGCTTTAATATTGTTTGGGAGTAGAGTAGTTGGTTGGAATATCTGCGTGAGCTTTGAGGCCTTGAGTATTAGGGCATGACACATAGTTGGGATATTAGGGGGTTAGGTGACTCTTTTTCCTTGCGGGATATGTGGCGCTATTGGCCTTATCTTTGAGTGTATAGAATGCGGTTGGCACTTATACTTAGTGTAAAAGAAATGCGGTTTGGCACTTATACTTCGTGTATAAAGTGCGGTTTGTATATACTTCGGTATAAAATTGGTGTTAATGCTTGATTGAATTAAATTCACTGCGGGTAGGCCAGTTGGCGTATGCGCATTAGAGGTTAGTATAGTTGTGGACATATGAGAGATAGATAGGTTGATGGCCCAGAGTTATAGTCGTTGTTGGTCTCATGATTTTTATTAGGTGATGGGTGTGCACTTTATTGAGACTTTTGTATTATATCTTGACATGTTGTTTCCCAAATTTTCTATGGTGTTGTATGATCCATTTTATATTTCGTTTGTGGTTATGAATGTGTTAATGGCGATCATACTAGATGTTTCCATAATGAATTTATGTGAATTAGGTTTGATTTGATTATTGATAATATTATCAGATTTTTTCTTGTGGATCTAGGTTGGTATTCAATTTGTTATACATCATTCCGGTGAAAAGTTAGAGTTGGTTAATGGTTGAGATAACTTTTGAATGAGGGCGTTAGGTATAAAAATCATAGACCAAGGTTCATACTAATCTATAGATGATGTTGATGATATTATATATATAGTGGAAAGTTGGATTCAAACGTGTTAGTATTTAGGTTATGATCTAACCACGACGTTGATACCATTAAGGTGAATAAGTCCGTAAACTAAATGAAGAATTTGGTGAGATAATTCCGTACTTAAGTTATATTGATTTAAGATATATCGTTGCTCAGTTGTATTAAGATAATGAAAACGGTGATTTGGGGTTCTTATGATGAACACTTAGATGTCATAGGAGGGTGTATGACTATAATTGGGTTTGTAGCACTTTCGGGTGAACTAAAGATAATTGGTTGAGTTGTGAAATATTGAGTTGTGGTATGTTTTGGGTTGTATATTATATCGGGAATTAGCTATACTTGAGGAAGATATCTCTTGTGACTAAGGTGTCTTGTGAGTAGAAGTTGTTGGCTGATGGTGTGGGTTTGTCGGTGTTAGTGGGAAAGCATTAAGGAAAAGATTTATATTGTGGTGAGTAGCATATAGAATATAACTCCTGAGGTATATAGTCTTTATATAGGTAAGGACCTTGAATTATCCTTGTTTGTATGATTAGGTGGGTTAATACGTGATATTTGTATTCACTTTCGGCTTCTGGGCGACAATTTCTAGTGGTTTTATGCTAGGTTGTTCGCGGGATGACCCAGAATCTCGTTAGTAGAGTAGGCGTATTGCCAGCGGAGGTGGCTGATGGTGGCTGGAAGACCTCAACAGTCATACTTTTATCTTCTTTGGAGTTTTGTTGTGTAATTATTATTAGATCTCGGGGTTTGTAAAACTTAGTTGTTTGATGTTATATTTATATTATTATTTTTAGTTGTTGTAGTGTTGGTTAGTTCACCCGATGGACAAGTTGTATTGTTTTGTTTATCGGCGTATTTAAATGAAGTCATTTTATCGTTATTCATCGTTGGTGACTCTGATTATTCGGGTTGATGACGGTCCCAACCTCAGGGGGCCCACCTAGAGGTCGTTACAATTTTGGTATCGGAAGCGCAGGTTTACTCTATTTTAATTGTCTTTGTGGCTGGTTATCGCTTTAGGTTCGGAGTTAAATGTGTTGTTGTGTGAGTCGTTCTACGGTTTTGAGTCCATTTCTTTTCAGAGATCCGTTGACTATTAGTCATTTTCTTCTACATTTATTTAGTTGAGGTTATTTCAAGTTTAGTAAACCGTTTTATTTATAATCATTGAATTCGAATTCAAAAGCGACTTGATTAATAAATCATTTCGAACCGACAAAATTAAGTGGCTATTGGGTCGGAAAGATAAAACTTCACCGACTATACTTTCGGTTCGATTAGTCTAGAACAAACAAGTGTGGGGCTCTAGTTGAAAATTGTTCTTTTATTATTCTTATCAAGTATTAATATTTAATTTAGTAAACCAGATTTTATTTATACAATCGAGATTGAATTCTGAATTGGAAAAGTCCTTAATTAAGAAGTGGACAAAATTAAGTGAATCATTAGCTCGACTTGATAATTAAAATTTCTTCAACTTGATTGAAATAACCCGTATAGGTTGAATATTTAATTATATTATTTTAATAGCTCGGTGGTGTGACAAGTGGAGGAGATTAAATATTTCGGAGCAATTATTAAAAATAATATTATATTATTTGACGGGGCGACTCGAAGGCAGTATAAATAATTTTGGAGTAGTGTGGTTAAGTCGAGTCGAGAAATAATATGAATGGTAACCTTGAAATTAATTTTAGGCTTCTAGTATTTTTGGTGATATATATATTTTATCAATTTACATTTAATTTAATTACTATAACACAAAACCATAAACCATTTCATTGTTTTATCATGAAACCATTACTTAAACTAATTTGGGTTAGGTTAATTTAACTAAAGTTGAGTTAGCTTAATAAGTAAGCTTTCTAATATAAAAAACAAAGAAAAAGCTTCATCCTCCATTTTTCCCATAGTCGTCCACCTCCCCTCCCCTCTATCCCAAATTTTTTTTATCTATTTTTGAAATATAAACAAGCTCAATTTCATCCCTCAAGCATTCTAATCATTTTAAGGTATAAATTGTCTCTTGATTATAACTATTTGTATTATTGACTTTGATTTAAAATTGAAAATAGTCAATCTCTTGGCCATGCATGTTTAATCTAAGTATAAATAAGGATGTTAGAACCTCTTGATGATAACATTTTAAGAAGATGATGTTGATCTATGTAATTATTGACTATTGTTGACCTTTTAAAGATAAATATGAAATAAATAGGAAATGTGTTTCCAATTGTGTTGATTTTCGTTTATAAACAATCTATAACACTGAGCCGATTTGTGAAAGGAAGTCAGATGAGTCGCTTTTCATTTATTATGATTTTTGTTACAAATGGCCGAAGTGTATAAAATATTAAATAAATACTATATTGTTGAGAAAATTAAATGATTGAAAATTCATATGCCCCACTATTATATTCTGCAGTAACTTCACCAAAATTTGAACTGCTTTTGAAATTGTTTTACTAGTGTTCAGTGATTTAATTACCAAAACATGTTTTTAAATCAAGAGGGAGATGAATTGGAGTTGAAAATAAAATTGATGATGCTCCAAGAACTGACAAGCCAGAGGTGAGCTACATACCAAATTTCATGATTTTTAAAAAGGGACGTAACTATTTATTCGATTTACGGGCGTTAAAGTGATCAAAGATTGTATTTAAATGGAGAAAATGGTTTTTGAGGCATAAAATTGGTTTTGGGCGTATCGGGGATCCAACAAGACATTTGAAAGCCAAGAAGTCCTCAACGCCCTTCATCTATTGATTCCTTTTTGTCGTGTCTCAAAACATGTTGTATTTTTCAAAAAGAGCTACGCACCATACTATTACTAAGGATGCATTTCGAGATTATGTCTATGATGTTCGGTTGTATTATTCCCATGTACTTTTGATGTATGATTATATGTTGATGATGTGTTTTAGTGGTGCTGCTATTGGTTCATCTCCTGAATGGATAAAAGTATTTTATTATTACATACACAATTGAAGTCTTTTATGTCATATCCATCAATTAGCTGGGATCTAAGCAGTCTGAAGCTGATAAATGATCCTAACTCGTATGGCCGACCGGGCGGGTCGTTACATTGGTTGGCTCGACTCTCGCTCGTAGAACCATTCTTTGGGAATTGAGGAGTTAAAAAGTAAAGTAATAAAAAGGCTTTCTGACCGAGACCCCCGAATCCATGAAAGCACTTTTCTATCTCGTCCCCGACCTATCTTGTCTGTGCACTCTCGTACTATCAAAGAAGAACACCCTAAACTTGTTTTATTGTTCAGCACCTCCGACACACTACAATATAGTGAAATTACTATATTACCCTAAAATACATATTGAAATGACTTTGTTACAGTAAAATAACTATTTTATCCCTAACATTAAAGTATATGGACTATAGTCTATGGACTAAAATAACCCCCACCCATTTCTCTCTTAAATACCACACTCTCGCTCCCCACTCAAATAACCATTCCGTATAATCAATTTTTTAATGTGATTTTAGTTGCCCGGCCGAAAGTGTTTCGCTTTTGGCCAAAGTTAAAATTTTAAATCAATAACGAGCACATGGGTCGACGATAATATATTTTGAGAATAGAAAATTAATTGAACTCATGTTCGAATTAGGTCGTTAAACCTAGAAGAGAAGGTTTAAATTGCGGAACCAAACGAGACCTAAAAACCCACCCACCACCACTAATTCCCTTATCATCATATCAACCTTATCATCAAACTCATTGTCTTCTCCCTGGGTGAGAAGGCCTAACTACTCCCCTAAATTGTCCCTTGAATTTTTTTCATTTTCTGGCAAAATCTCAGTGGAATCTAGCTCATAATCTCAAGCTTCATCTTTTGTTCATCAAAGGTAATGAAGTTTTAATCCTCAAATCTCATCATATTTTGGGCTATAGTTGACTATTTCGTTAGTTTGACTTTTGTGTTGGACTTAGATCTTGACTTTATTATGTGATAGAAAATGTTATCTAAGTTTAGTTTGGCGGGATTTGAAGTACTTCGAAAGTGATTATCGTTGGAAATGTGTCGAGGTTTGACTTTGTTGGCTTTTGGCTGACTTTTTCTCAGCTTAACTTTTAAATTGTGGTAGGGGAGGTTGGGAGGACTTGAATATAGTTATTTTTGGGAATAGAAGCGTTGGTTTGGATATGGATCGTAGAGATCGTCGAGAAAGTTCGGGAAAGGTCTGGGAAGCGTTTGAATCAAGGTCGTATTTAACGTTTACCCTTAGTTGGCACTGATTGTTGGATCAAGAACGCGATTAAAGTCCATCCTATTGCTAGGGTAAGAAGGCAGATGACCAAAATATTGGGATTTTATGAGGTTGGCAATTAGAATATAGTTACGTTTTGGAATTTTAGAAGCCAGATACTAATCATTGGGGATGTGATTTATCATAAGAGTTGTAAATTTGAATTACGACGTGGTATATAACACTCGGGATTTATATAGATGTTAAGAGAGGTTATTCTACGGAATGTGTTATAATGTATAATTTCTTTGAATATGAGTTGAGCCCGGACCTAGCACGAGGACTACCTAGAGTTATCATTACTGCTTTTGGCTCGAGGTGAGTACAAATCTCACGATGGGAACCCTTCATATATTATGTTATATTTTGGGTATGCTTTTGTCATGGGACTATTTTGACATGTGTACGTGTGGTTATGATTCATATTACGAATAATCAGATTACGATCGAGACATGCAGATAATCAGGATTATGAAGTTATATTACGAGATAATTGAGATTATGATTCATATTATGAGATAAGGTGATTATGATTTATATTATGAGATAGTTGTGAAGAAGGATCATGCGAGATAGTCAGATTATGATTCATGTTATGAGATCAAGGGGTCATACCACGGCGCCGTATGTACTCGCTGGCCAAGGCTAGTTTTGTCATAGAATCTATGTACGTGTGTATTTTGATTGTTTTGTTTGTTATTTGTGGAGCGGTGGTGACTCCGACTGAGTAGCTGCTGCATGCATACTGCTGGTAGCCCCATGGATTCGAGGCTCAAAGCGATACGATATCGAGTGGGCGTAGCTCTGCCGAGGATTGAAAGGAGACCTTTATCTCGATTATTTGTGGAGGTGGATTCCTCATATTGCAGCTATTTGTGGAGGTGGATCTACTCATTTGTTGGTTATTTGTAGAGGTGGGATTCCTCATTTGATTTAATTTTGATTTTACTTTGTGTGTCGGTATCAAGCTTCCCTTAAAACGAATATGCATTGCTGATGGTTACTATAAGCCTCGCTTAGTATTATGTGATATCGTGTGATAAGAGAACTATGTGATTTGTGGCTTTTATTCATTATGTAGCCCGGTTAATGTATATGCATATGTTATATATATAAGTACGATTATATGTGATCGGGTAAACCGTGGTATTTGTATTCACTCAACTTAATAGTCGACTCCCTTTCTACGGGCGCTGCTGCTTTCTTTATGCCTAGGTCACTGAGTCGATCATCGAGGCGGTCAAGATCTATATCATAGAGTCAAGCAAGTGGAAGATCATAGGCGAGGCGGTGGGTGGCATAGAAAGTCCTCACGCTCATTCCCTTTGTTATCGACTTGTATATTTCTAGACTCAAGGTTGCATTTTTATCAGGGTCCGTTGTCATACTTTCCCCTATGTCATTTTGGATTTCTCAGATATCCCTGGTCAGGCTATTCGTGTGGATTTGTATTCCTGTTGTCCGTTGTTTGTTGGATGTCGTTGGAACACCAATGATGGAATAGAGTTTTGTTTTTGTTAATGTCAAGAAGTCATATTTGTTATTGTATCCATCGATCAAGCGACTCAAAGGCATGTGTTGTTAATGATCTTAACCCCGTGGCGGCCGACTTGTATGTGGGTCGTTACACCTACCTCCCCGACCACTCACAGCCTCCACTCCCACTCATTACCTAATCATGATCAGCTGCCTGATCATGTAACCTAAGATTTCAATCTCAAATAAAAATTCCTCATTTTATAACTCCATTTCTCATTTCAAAATTCCTCATTTTAATCTCAAATCACTGAAGTTTTAATAAAGTTGTTATTTTTCATCAAAGAAGACATTTATAACTCCATTTCTCATTTCAATTCCCAATTTTCTCCCAATTCCAAGAGGTCTTTGATGTCATTTCCCGAGGCGAGCTGGTTCGTGGGCGTTTTCGAGATTGAGCCATTCTGCAAACTAAGAGTGCTGAGTTACAAATGCTAGACGGGAGTGGAGATGAAAAGATTCAAACTTTTTGGTTTCAATGTTTGGTGGTTTTATGAAAAGATCAATTGTGGTTTTAATGGTATGCGGTGATTTGATTTAATGACGCCAGTAGTGAGAAGGAGAAGTGGCTTTGATTGAAAGTGAAATGGCGGCGTAAGAGTCGGGATCGGAGTTCAGAGTTGCAGTCGCTTGGTAACTGCCAGACTCTGCTCGCCGGAGTCAACTGGCGTGAGGTCGCCAAACTCTGTATTCGCCGGAGTTTAAGGCGAGGCGGGGCAGTGCGGGTCAGTGGTGAGTAGGGTGTGTTAAGAAAGGGGCGGGTGTTATTTTAGCTTTTATTTTGGGCCTTATACTTTAATGCTAGACAAAAATAGCTTATTTTACTGTATTATAATCATTTTAATGTATATTTTAGGGATAATATAATCATTTTTATTGAGATGAGGTTAAACCTCCATCCCACAAAAAGACATTCACTTTTAAATTTTTGCTCATCTCTTGAACTAATTTTAAATATATTGCTCAGGTTATATAATATTTTATAAAAATATATCAAATTCGAAATAGTTTGAAATGTAATTTTTATTGATATGGGCTTTTCATCAAGTATTATACAATACAAAACAAAAATATCTACACAAAGCTGAAGAGATTTAACAAAAAAGCTCAAGTTTAATAATTTTCATGTAATTTATGAGTAATAAAAATTAGGCTTTCAGTAGGGTCGAAATGACCAGTAATAAAAGAAGTGTCTCGGCATCAGCCTCACGAAACTAAGTCGTTATACACACACCCAAATGTTGTCGGGCTGGTAAAATAACCACACAGCCTATATTCTCATTTAGTAGCTGTGAAATTCCTCATTAAAGTTTCAAAATTATCATTTCACTAAAAAAAAGCATCACAGATATGTTGCCCGGCCCCGCTGAAAGTATAGGAGACATTAAAAAGCCTAATAAAAAGGGGAAGGAAGAGTGTTGGGAAGGCAATATAATGGAGGGGGTTTCAGTGCAGCAAGAATTGGTCTCATCCTTCCTCGAAATCGCCGCCGGTCAGTCTCCGGACATTGCCCGTCAATTTCTTCAGGTGCCCAATTCATCAAAATACCATCTCATTCATAATCCTTTATTTATATACGGACTACTTTTTACTTTCACTTTCTTCAAATTTATATTTAATTGTATATCTTCATTATACGATCTCATTCTTGATCCTTTATGTGACTACCTAGTTTCACAATTATCAACGTACTTGGTATTTCACTTTCTTGCAATTTATTTATGATTCATTTTGATTTTAATGACTTGAATTTTTTCAATTTTAAACTTAAATAACTTTTAATGTGTTATTTGTTTAGGAAAAATATATCAATATGTAGTATTTTTAATAAACTTTACTATTAACTTGATAATTTTGATTCAATTTAAAGTTTTAGATTGTAAAGTTTGTTAATCTTTTGACCATGAAACTAAAAATTTGTGTGGGCGAAGAACATAATTTTAAAGAATGACTATAGTTTAAAAAAAAAAATCCTACACCCTCCTTAGTTCCTCGGGTCGTCCAGTGAATAGAAATTCGTAAAATGTGAAAAAATGTGATATTTTTTTGTTGGGTATGAAACATGTGAGATTTTCTTTTTTGGGTACTAAAAAAATGTGAGCTTTTTTTGTTGGGTACTAAAAAAATGTGAGCTTGATTAGATTAATGTTTGTCGGATGGTGACCGTTACTATTGCCTTCAGTTTATGTGAAGCTAGTTAATTTAATCAGTTATTGTTGTATATCAGTGCATGCTATTTGCTATTTGTTATTTGTTGATAAATGTAAATCAGTAAAATGTGAGCTTGACTAGTGTAATGTTCGTCGGATGGTTACTCTTGCCATTTACCTTTGGTTTATGTAAATCTAGTTAATTTAACAGTAAAATGTGAAAAAAATCTTATCTTTTTTAATTTGGTTAAAAAAATGCTACCTTTATTACGGTAACATTCGTCCGCTGGTGACTCATTACTATCACCTTCATTTAATATATAGCTAGTAAATTTGTATCAGTTATTGGTGTATGTCGAGATATGCTATTTTCTGTCACTATTTAGAAACTGGAAGATCACAAGTTTACTATTGAAAGCTTATGCTGTTGCTAGCGCAAGTTACTAATATTTTGGTCGAGATCTATGATGGAGTAATTAGTTTTTCAGAGAGGTTGTGTTATAGTTGGTGTTACTAGTATACTTGTTTAGTTTTATAGTAATCCATCATGAAATGATGTTACTGATGTTCTGACTAATAATTAGCAAATATGAAATAGAGTGAAATGAATATCCAATTCTTTTATAATGGTGAAATTGTTATTCTGTTTTCATTTACTTTAATACTACAAAGGATGTGTTAGTTTACTGTTGATTTAACTATGCAAACGAAGCCTTATCCCACTAAGTGGGGTCGGCTATATGAATATGATGTCTTCAATTAGCCTTGTGTTGGGTCATCTCTTCTGTTAAGCCCATGAACTCTAGGTCCTTCGATATAGTCTCCTACAGTACATGATTTTCTGTCAGATATTTTCATGGGATGTTCTTGATGGTCTATTCCCTAGTCTTTAGATTGTAGGAACATATGTGTTTCCATTCTTTTTATGCCAAATAAAATGTTAATAAAAGTGATTCAGAGCGGAAGTGAAATGGCTTCCGTTCCAGTTTACTCCAGTGTCAAGATTTTTCGCTAGTATATTGAACAAAACTAGATGTCATGAAATGGTAGGATCAAAATTATACCACCTCTTTCCCAATTTACATTGGGACTTAATTAATCATGTCATTATCTTTTCCTTAGAAGTCACTGGAGACTTTCCAGCATGTACTTCTCTTTGTATTGTATTTCCTAAAGTCATCTTCTTTTTGGTATAGGCGACAAATTGGAAACTTGATGAAGCTATCCAGCTTTTTTATGTGGGGAATGAAGGCGGGTCAGTTGCGCTTCCATCTTCCCCTCAGTTGGAACACAATATTCCCTTAAATGACGTGAGCTCAAGGTATGCCAAAAACAGTTACAATGATTATGTTCCACATTGTTTCAGTAGCACGGGATAATATTTTGGCACGTGCTTTTTCTCAGTGGATTGTCTAGGGACACGGCTGACAAAAATGTCACTCAAGGAGGAGATGATGATATTCGTCCGCCATTACCTGTGAAACGGGAAGTTCTTTATGATCATCCAATGGTTTACGGGTATGATATCACATTTCTTATTTCTTCATTATGATCATCACTTAGTTATTTTGTTTGACAAAATAAGGAAGCCCGCCTTTTGCGATTTTATTGCTGAATAATTATGTTACTTGTATTCCCATGCACATATTTTTAATTTCCCCATGGAGAACCATTGATGCGCGTCAAGTTCCTTCATTGGGAACTGGGGCAGTGAGATCCAAACAAAGCGTTTCTTGTTTCGTTCTATCAGTCTTACATATCATCCTGTGCCCACTTCTCAGATTTGCAATATGCATATGTATTCATCCTGTGCCCACTTCTCACATTTGAGCTGGTAAAAGACATGCCTAGACTCCCTAGAGTCGCCATTTATTTGGTCTTATATACTAAAAACAATGTCTAAAGAGCCACCATTTGTTTTCATGTCGAGCTGCTAAATTCTTGTAGTAATTTTAACCATGGCATGGTTTGATAAGCTTAGGTTGCTTTTTTGTACCGATCTTCTTGGATTGCCTAGTGATACATGTGTGTCACAGATGTACAAGGATTTTAAGGTTAATTGTATGGTCCATATTTGGGAGCATTATTCTGGTACCACTTCAATAAAGATAAATGTAATTAGGGAATCTCTGCTTTGGTGGGATTTATTTCAGTCATAGTTGGAGGGACATTTGGGAAAGTAAATCGGTCCTGCATAATGTTAGAGCCCATGCAAAACTCAAATACCTTTAATGAAGATTAATTTTGTTGATAATGTCTAAATATCTTTTGCCGCAATCATCTGAAAGTCAATACCTTCGTCTACGTTTGGTATCATCACTAAGACAAGTTATAATGATTTTCGTTATATTCATGATCCCTTCGTTTTTATGTTGAAAATTCCATTGTCGGGGACATGACTTTGTAAACAATATTTTCAAATAGGGTGTTAGTGATTAGTTTCTCTTTAGATCTGGTAGTCTCTAATTATTTTTTCTTTCATATTCTTCAATTTTCTCTCAGAGGTCCTCGAATCGGAGGTCCAGCTGGAGAACCTCGATTAGTAGTCCCTTTCCGCAATTTTGATGAGGAAATGAAACACCCTGGTGTTTGGGAAGGAGACCAAAGTTCTTCATCAGTTGCAGAGAGCGCTCGAGATAATCTTGCTTCTTTATATCGTCCTCCTTTCGCTCTTATGTACCATGGGCCCTTCGAAAAGGTAAAAAACTTTGGTTACTTGAGAAGCTTTAGTAGTTTAGTCTCTGAGTTTAAATGTATGCTTCTATTACTGAAAGGTAAATATTTGGAATTAGTTAAGAGGGACAGTGAGTTTGAAATTCATGCTTTATGATTGTTCATATTCTTTCATATGCGTAAGTGCTTCCATTATAGGGTTTGAGGGTGTTATGTTTCTATTTGTTGCATATGTAAAGAAGTATAGAAATTAATAGCATTAAATTCTTATTTCTCCTGTTTGGCTGGGTAAGGCACAAAAGATGAACAATTATCATAAACTTATTGGTATTAATCTACTATTTATCTGTAATCACTACTGATTTTATGGATTTACTATATATTCAGGTAGTTACGACATCTTAAATTTATTCCTCTTGATTTTGTTTACTTTATTATTATTTTGTTAACTGGTGCTTCTATTCTCCTTGACATCAGAAACGGGAATACAGATAGCAACTACCACCAACTTGATTTTGTTAACTTTATTATTTTGTTTCTTCCTTTTTGCACCTCATTATTTGCGGACACATAATACATTGTCATGATTTTAATATTCCTGACTCGTCAGATTTGTAATTTTTTACTCAAAACAAATTGAAATTTTAGAAATTATTCTTAGTTGAAGGTATAAAGTTAACATTCTTAGTAAATGCTTCTCTCAGAGAAAGTGGTTAATTAGTCCCATTATTTTGGATGAGGTATCACATTGTTAAGGTTCTGTACTATCCGACCCCCCTTTACCCTGCTTAGGCAGGAGCCTCTTCAAAGGCTTTGGGGCATGTTAATGTATTCTGGATGAGATATATTTCAGTTTTCAGAGAGTGGATGTTTTTGCTTACATATATTATTAATAGGTTTAAGTGGCGATTAAATTATATGTATAATATGTGTGTGTGTATTCCTTTCCTGCTTGGATCTCGGAAGATGATGCAAATAACATTAAAGTTATTTCATTGTTCGTCGAGGAGAATATGATCTCCTTCCTCTCCCCTATTTATATTTCCTATTTTACTTGAGTCTTTAGATGTGTTTCCCCCACCCTCGCCTGCTAATATGTTTAATTGTTTTCTTAGGCTTCTCACCATTAATTTTCTTAATTACACCGGAGGTTGATTTGATTCTTATCTAGCATTTAAAGTTTTCTTGTCATTGTGCTTATTTTCTCTTTGGCAGGCCAAGGATACTGCAAAATTACAGAACAAATGGCTTTTGCTGAATTTGCAATCCACTAAAGAGTTCAGCTCCCATATGGTAGCATATTATATACTACCTATTTGATTAAATTTCATTAGTTCTTATCCTTTTTTTATATCATAATTAGAGTTGAATTTGTATATGAAGCTAAACCGTGACACCTGGGGTAATGAAGCCGTTGCTCAGACTATCAAAACCAATTTCATCTTTTGGCAGGTTTGCATGATTTATTTTTGTTTTAATCAGTTCTTATTTATGTTTATTACTTTTTAGGTGTCTTTGAGGGTGTCATCCCCCCTAAATATCTTGATATATTATCTGATGCTTCTCTCGTATCCATATATACGTCACTCTTTTGCTTTCGCTACTCTAAACAACCAATTTTAAGCAGTTATAGATTTATCCTGTGTGGTTATAACTATGGAAAACAAACTTATATGGCCGTACAAAGAGGTGCTTCACAAGTTCACATGCAAGCAATTTGGATCATTTACATTGTCTGAAAATGGCTTAGATATTTTGATATAGAAGTTGTATAGCGTACCTTTTCTATTGTATATAGTTAGGAAGCATATGGTCGTATATAGAGTTGTTTACTATTGATGTTGTTACCAATGGTTTCAGTTCTTAAAGTTGGGAGAAGGATCCATAATGACACAAAAGTTGGCCACTTAAAAAGTGGCCTTCTGTTTTTAATTTTTTTTCCCAATGACGTTTTATTCTCCTTAATAGGCAAGATGTTTGCAAGGTTAACGTATTACTTTGAGTAATATCCAAAACCTTATGTTAACTTCTTGTATTTAAAGAACGACATTGAGTGGTAACTGTATCTCCTGAAGTGGTGAACCAGGTGAATTTTGTGACTTATTTTTCAAGCATCTATTGAACAAAAGTAAATTTGAGATTTATTTTTCAAGCATCTATATAGTAAATTTGTGACTTATTTTTCAAGCATCTATTGAACAATAGTAAATTTGTGGGGTTGGATGGTATTGCTGTGGCGTTCTTCTGAAGCCAGAGAGAAAAGATTCGGTCACTTCACAGTTTACATTTCCCTTTGAGTTAATTCCTGAACTCATCAGTGGAGAACTACTCATGTCTGACAGCAATGAAGCAACTTTGTCAAGAAAATCACCTAAGGGAACCTGATGAATAGATAACTTAACCTAATTTTTTGTGGACTGACTGCAGCATGTTCAGGCTTAACTGCTCAACATCAGTTATGTCATGACGATCATCATTTTCCCTGTTAGCGAAAAACACAAACCACTTTGTTAACATAACTTTGAATGCCTTTTTTTTTTCTAAAATTGTTTAGTTTCTGCTCAACTGAGTTTATCTTTGGGTTGTTGCCAAACAGGTGAACGATGATACTGAAGAGGGTAGCAAAATATGTACTTACTATAGAATAGATGTTGCACCAATCATTCTGGTGATTGACCCTGTAACAGGTCAGAAGATACGCTCTTGGCGTGGAATGGTTCAACCAGAGAGTTTGTTGGAGGTACAAAATGTTGAGCATATTTAGAAAAGAAGGATTTATAGTTTTGTAAATTAGGTACTGAGTAAATGTCTTCCCTATTTTAGGATCTGTTGCCGTTTTTAGATAGAAGCCCCACAGATCATATCCCAGTACGTAAGCATTCTCGAGTTAGAGAAAATGCTCAAGCACCTCCTCTGCCGCTGGAAGGTACTATTCTTCGGCCATCATATCTTATGCATTATCTTTTGTTATGATGATTAAAGTATTGAACCAGAGCAGGCCATAAAGACATGCAAGACCGGTTGGGAATAGCATAATTCTATGATAGGGTGATTCACCTTGCCATGTGTGCTAAATTTATGTTGCACACTTTCAAGTGTAGGTTTAAAGATAAAGATCTAATGACTAATATTTAATGGATTATCTTTATAAAATTAAATTTCATCACCTCCCCTACCCCACCGATCCACTCACCCTGATGAAACGGCTTCCTATCATCATCGCTGACCGTCTGTTTGTCTGTCTTGGTCACCAGAATCCACTTCAACATCTTCAAGGTTGCCCCTTCCTGTAGGATATTGGTGTCATTTTCTTACTCGGCAGGGGTAGACCCAGGGGGTGACCATCTGTTTGTCTACGAGTTACTTTTTGTTCCTTATTCTAATAAATATAAACCTGATATTGTTGGATTTGTTTTTAAAATATATCCATCTATTATTTTGTCGTAATTTTTCATAATATAGTAAGAAATTATTCATGGTCAAAGCTTTGTCTCGAAAAGCGAAAATGTCAATTAAAATGAATTGGAGTTAGTACTTCTTTTGCTGCCCTGATGTCTGACAGTTTAAAACCTGCTCACATCTTCTGTTATTACAACGTTTTCCCTTTTTTTCATTTCTTCATGCGCTCACCCCTTAGTTTTGACACTGCATTTGCCCCTGTTATTTGGGAATTTGCTGTATAATATCATGTATATAAATTCAGATTTTATATATTAGATCTGATTCGAGTACTTCATTATTGTAGAAGAGAGCAATTATGATGATAAGGAATTGCAACAAGCCATAGCTGCTTCTATGGCAGGCATGAATGAAGAAAATGTCGCACCAGAAAAAGAACTGACAGAAACCGTCCCTGATGAAGAGGACATGGCCATGGCGAAGCCTAATTATCCACCTCTACCTGAGGAACCCACGTCTGATAGAAACCTCCTTTGCAGAATTGGGTTTCGGCTTCCAGATGGGCGAAGACTTCAGAGGAACTTTTTGCGCACTGATCCTATTCAGGTATACTTTCTTTAGTGTTGTGCTATGAAAATGAACCTTTACTGTTTCTCATATGAGGTATCACATACTCTCTAGACTCCATCCCAATCTAACTTTTAGGGTTTCTTGATCATATCAGTCAACCTTACTTTTGAAGCTGTAATTTGTCCATTAGACTTTCGAGATTTTTATTAAAAGATCCATGCCATGAAATACTACTCACCAAACACTTCTATGTCGAAAAAATTTAATATAAAAACTATTCGAATGAGATTAATTTAATGCCACACTTTCGTTAAGTTTTTAAGGTGATAAGTCAAACCTTCCAGTTAAATTGAGATTAAGGTAGTATTAACTTTCAGTAGATCTAAAAAATGTAATTACTGATAATAAAAGCTGGAAGAAACTTGAAGCAGCAATGGATAGTTAGTACCTAGTTACCTACCTTAAGAGCATTCACAGTGATCTCCACATATCAAGCCCTATTTTTTTTTCTACTAAATATATTTTTGGACAGCCTAACCAATGAATAAAATCAGATCCCCTGTTGTCCTCCTTCTAATATTAAAATATAATTATTATATCTATTGCATTGTATCCACAAATCAGTTGGATTATTTTGGTGCATGAAGCCCTCTATAATCACTAAACACACATATCAGTTATGGCGATTAGCCATCTTAATACTGAGAGGGGAAACATGTTTTATTTAAACTTCCCCTCGCGCTTGAATTGTGTAAACCACAAGAGTGTCGCAACCTCGGTTTATGTGTAGTACATTTTCCCTCATAAATTTATTTGTTTGGTCTTAGTTCCCTCACATTAACATTCTTGTTTGGGTTTTATTTTTCAGTTGGTTTGGTCATTTTGCTACTCACAACTTGAGGAAGCCAAGACACGCCCATTTCGCCTTGCTCAAACCATACCAGGATCTAAGCCGTTGGACTACGACAGCAGTGTAACCCTTGGCGAATCTGGTCTTGCCAACTCTATGATATCAGTCACCTGGTTGTGAAATTTGTGTCATCTATACCTGGGAAGTCTTGGAATCTTGAATCTCTGCTTTTTATAACTTGTATGTACAGATAGTCATCCTTAAATTATGAAATTTGGCAAGAGTAACTTGGAAGTTATGTGGATGTGAATATATGTTGTCATATCATGTCCTAGTGTGAAGTTAATGCTACGAGTCATTTGTTTATCCTGCTACAGTGATACGACACAACTCCTTCCCAAAAAGTTTGGCTGGTCTCAACTCTTACTAAAAAAATTCAGAAAGGAGCATTTTTCTTGATCCCTCCTTGAAGTATCCTATTATTTGATCGAATGTGATGGGTTTTAAAAAGTCAAAATGATGACAAACAAAATGGGGAAAGAGTATCACTTTCACTAACTCAACTTGTGCTGGGTATGTTATTGACGATAGTAGAAGTTGAGAGAAAGGAGACATCATGTAGCTTGATGTTTCCTTTCAATCTCAATTTCAGGATTCATCCTACAGAGAAAAATGAAAATGCGTTTTTTTTAATTCGTCATTGTCATTGCAATGACTTGAGAACGGCCTTCATCATTGCTGATGATATACGTGGTTACTTTGTTGGTCGATTGAAAAAATCCCAAGAAAACTGCAAAAGCTGGTGCAGTTGGCTGCATATGGAGAACTCTAATTTAATGTTTTCTAACCCTTAATTTTCTCCCCTAATCCTCTGGAGGACTCTATTTTGATATTCTAAACTTTTGATGAAGTTTTCCCTCCATCTCCTTATCTTGTTAACAACACTAGGTGATGAAATGAATCATTTGGTATTGGATATCTTTCAAATTCTATGACACAAGCAAACTATTATTAGATCTTATCGGCAAAATCTATGATATTGTTTGCAAGATGACAATCAAAACAGAATTGGTAAGCCATATCAACAAACTTTGAATCTACAAATTCTATGTAATTGCTTGATAAGTTTACTTGGTGAGAAACATAAAGACAAACAAATGCTTGGTGAATAATTTCTGAAATTTATCAAGTGCTTGATGACATTTCTTGTTGAAAAAAAATAAAAATCTGTAATCAACTTGTACTGTACAAAATCACATAGATTCAATATGATTGTCCATTACAATCTATGCAGATAATTCATTAGGTGCTTAAAAGAAGAACAAGATTAATGTGATATAGTCATTGGAGTAGACTACTATAATATATAATTTTTCACCTCTCTCAAATGACTGATATATAATACATTTTCTTACAAGATAATGAGATCAGGTACATCATCACATTGCCTACTTACCTGTTTTGGAGGCAATTCTGGAAAATCTTCAAAAGGGTTCTTTCCTTTTGGTGCACTTTCTTTTGCAGTAAAATCTTCATCAAATTTCTCCCAATTATGAGTAATTATGGTCATCATCTTGCTTTGGTATTCATTTTGCTCATTGATCAATGCTACATGAAGAGGATCTCTTAATACAATTTGTTTTGAATTATCATTGTCGTGATGGGCTTCATTCAAGTCCTCCCCAACTATTCCCCCATTGATTATATCCTCAAGATCTTTCATATCTTCCTTAGAAATTTTATCAACTCTTGGACAATCAGAGGCATTCATGACACCTATTTCTTTGCAAATTTCAAAGTACTGGGAGAGCTCATCTCCTTGGTTGGTAGTTTTCTGGATAATCTTGAGAGCCATTGCAGCTTCCACCTTTCCAACAGAACAAATATTCACAAGAAACTTGGAGATCCCACTGCATATTTGGCTATAAACATCAAATACCTCAACGATAACACAATCGATAGCTTCAACGAAAAGGGGATGAGCAACTGTTGCGTCTGTCTGTGGTTTGATTTCAAGCAACAAATCAAGCAGCCCCTGCAATTTATGAATCACTCCAAACTCATCTTTCAAGGATTTCACATTGTTAACAGCCCGTGTGGCAAGAAATGCAGATTTCTGATCAAGAAACGAGTAGTAAGATCGGATAAAGTTGTTGTGAGGCCATGTTTTTTCAGGGTTGGAATGCCCGTCTTTGAAACATGAGAGATCGAATGGCAATCTCCCCATCTTTTGAATAGATGGGATTTTACATGCAAAGATCCCATGCATTAAGATCAACCCTTTTAAGGCAACAACCCAACTGCGAGTTTTCGCCATTCTGGTTGAGATAGCCCACATGATAGGTTTGTGATGAGCAGAGGACAACCTCAACAACCTATACACAAATGCAATGCTCTCTGTATCCATGAAGAATTCATCATGGTTGGTTGCTTTGATGACTGCTGCTTCAATCTCAAGATTTCGAAGCGATGTTCGTCTTGCTAAACTTGCAATCCATATGCTATTTTGATCCTTCAGCGCTTCGAAAGCCCTCTTCCATAGCCTCATTTCTTGATCATATTCAATATGTACACCGTTTCTTATGTACCCTTTACATGGCTATTTCTTTGTTTCTTTCTTTTTTCTTTATAACTTTTTATTATGTGAATACTATTTGCCATTGAAAATTTCCCCCCTTTTTCGCTTGGTCACGTCCCTTTTGAGTAAGGGAATAAGTTGAGTGGCTAATGCACCTGCCCATCATGATGCTTGAAAATTTTTATGACAAATATTTTAATAACTATTAATCCTTATTTTAACAAAATTTTATTATTTTTGTTGTTAACATTGAGTATCTAAGTTTAAGATACTTAAACAGGGCACTTGATACGATATGGGGTGGCCAGCGGGCATAGAAAAAAAAAAGAAAAGTAAATGTTTTTAACATTTCAAGCTCAATACTTTCCCTTTCGTCCTTCAAACGTGGGTTTTTTAATATTTTGTTTCTACACATTTATCTACCACAATACACCACACTACAACACAATACACCCATAGATTAATATTTCTAAATGTTTCATACGAAACATGCAAAAAGTTTCTTTTTTTGAATTTATAGAAACAAAAAGCTAATGTAATTTTGAAATTATTTTGTTTCAAAGAGATAAATATTATATTTTGTCTATCATTTTCAGATTAAGCAGTTTATAGTTTGTTATTTTGAAAATATATATCATCTACTATATAGAAGTGTTCTTATATAAGCTCTCAGAAATTCTCCGACGTTTGAGATCATTACAATTATCCATTAACCTCTCTTTAGATTTAACTTCTAGATATTTTTCAAATAATATTAATCATAAAAATCTCTAACATATATAAAAGTCCGAATAAGTTTTGTGTTTCTTCCATTTCTTCCCCATGAGTGATAATAGAAGTTAACTACTAATAATTCTATTTTTAATTAATAATTACCTACTATATAAATCATAATCCTAACTAAACTCATCTATATCTATATATATTACGAAGCATAATAATAATAATAATAATAATAATAATAATAATAATAATAATAATAATAACAATAATAATAATAATAATAATATTTTCCAACAATATATGCGCATGCAAATAAAGTAAGAAGTAACATGCATTAGTGTAACGAACCGCCCTAGGCCAGCCGCACTCAAGGCTAAGATTGTTAGTAATCTCTACATTTGTATTGCCATGCACCTAAAGTAAAATAATACTAACAAGAAAAAATATACCCAGAACACTAACCAACCAATATATAAAGTCTCAAAAACAACATGTGTATCAACCTCAAACATATATATATATATATAACGTGATCAAAATATACAACAATTGGCCAAAATAATACAAAAATATGAGGATCAAACATAAAGATCAGCCGAGGATATCCTAGCTAATCAATCATACCTACGACATAAGTACTACCCTCACCGCCAAAGACGGGTGTCACACTTAAACGCCTTCAACTACAAAATTCTGGGGGTCCCCAAATAAAGGGGTGAGCTGAAAGCTCAATGAATATTTATATAACGAACCATAACTAATCACACATATATGCATATGTAAACATATAGTCTCAACAATTTAATAGAATCCACCTCTCAAAAGATCCAGAATAATTCAATAATATACTATAACCTAATCATATCAAATAATCCAACGAAATAAACTATCACATACACAGTCAATAACATCTAGTATATCATACAACCATTAATAACTCTACTCCGGCCCATCTATTAGAGTCTACTCCCTCTAATAGAAGAAAAACGACGTCACTCGTTGCTTCTACTCCAGCAAACGAGGACAATATATAAAATCAATTACTCATTGCTTCTACTCCAGCAAACGAGAACAAATTAATATAAAATTAGTTACCCGTTGTTCTTACCCAAGAAACTAAAAAAACAACTCAACCTACGTGACAAATAACTAACCAAAATAGAGTTCAACAACAAATCACATCAACAATCATCACATCATCGATATCACAACCGTATATCACAACCGATCAATATCACAATTTAATAAAGAAATAATACCAACGTCAGAAGTTCCAATATCACATATATATAACATATACACAATATATATACGAAGGCATACACGTGATATAAATACTCACCTCAAGCCAAAAGCCAAATATCAACAACTTACTACTACCTAACAACTACTTAAATCCACCGCTTCAATATCACATTCCAAAGAATATAAATAATAACAATCACATTTAGTGAAGCTTTATTGTGGTACAAAATGATTAATATTCTAAATAAATTATTCAATTCGATTATTTAACAAAACTTCAATATTTAATATAATAGTATTTTCTCATATTTATAAATTTAGTTTTTATCGAAAACGAACTAAATTCAAAAATTTCAAAAATAATTATAATAAACTAAAAATTTACTAAATAATATATTAAAATCTGAAATTTATATTTGTAAGTGAAAATTTCAATTTATTTTAATTCATTTCGGTTTTAATTAAACAATATTCAAAAATTCGAAATAATTACCTATATATTCAAAAATCAGTTTTATAATTTATATTTATATTCAAACTATCAAGATAGTTTATAAAAATCAAAGCTTTATTCGTTTATAATTAAATTCGAATTATTCCCATTTAAAATCAAAAATTCAAAATAAATAATTTAATAAATAAAATATAACATCCAAAATCAACTTAATATTTTAACTCAATGTTTATGGACGAAAATTATATTTAATATATCACAAACATCAACTAAACATAAACTAAAATTTTAAAAAAGAGAGTTGCTGAATAATCTGCTACGCCAAATGACAATGAATATATATATATATATATATATATATATCGTTGGTGGGCGGACCCGAGATAAGATAAATAATTTCTAATAAAAACCATACCGAGACTAAGATATTGGCATGAGTAGTATTTTATGTCACGGAAAATTTTACATTTAAAATAGGTTTCATAATCATTTTAATACGAAAAGTGGAGATATAACATCGCTTATCAAACGGGGCCTTAAACCATCCTAATATCTTCCACCTACCACCACTATCTTCTCATCCTTATCATCATATCATCTCACAAAACAAAATCCCATCTCCTTCTTCCCTCAAGGTGGCCGAACTCAACCTTCTCCCCCCTTGAAAATTTTCTTCAATTTCTTCCAATTCTTTGTGGCTCAAGACATTTAAAAGTTGATTTTCATCTTCCCCTCATCATCTTCTACTCATTAAGGTAAGAAAGTTGGAAACTTTGGTGATATTTTCTAAGATTTTGTAAGTTTGACTTTTGTTGACTTTTGAGGAATTGAAGTTTAAAGTTTGAAATTGTATAAAAGCATTCTCTAAGATTAGAATATGGAGCGGTAGTGATTATAATTGATTTTAGGTTGAAATGTATTGATCAAGAAGTTTGACTTTTTAGGTTGATTCTCAAGTTTCTTTAAATTGTATTATGATGTTAAGGACATTAATATAGTTGTTTTGGAATTTAAGTCGATGTTTTGATGTTGATTGGGTAGAGGATATTGTTGAGTTAGATTATTCCAAGTTGAGTAGTACTGGATTTTTGAATAAAAGGTTGGATTATAATAGATTAATTAGTTGGGAAATTGATTGTCGATCGATTAGAATTTGACAAAGTGTTATGGTCGAGGTAGCGCAACGACCGCCCCGAAGTCGTACGCCCCGAGGTTAGTCGTTATCAACCTTTTATATCCGAAGTCACCATCCGATCGCTGACACAAAGATAACTTCGCTTGAAAATCAATAAAACCCGACAATATAAAAAGTGAATAGTTCGGAAGTTCATAACGTTTCTATACAGAAGTTTAACCATCGTGGCATCACCTAATCCAAATCCAAAATGCAACCTATAACATTACCAAATCCAAAATACTCATAAAACGCTTTATAAATTTTCAACACCAAAAACAAAGTACGTAAGCCTGAAAGACACCAAAAATAATTGAGTAGAAAGATGATCACGAGATCCTAACTGCCTTCTTCAACGGCAAAATCAATGATCACTCACGAACTCAATGCCTCTCATGTTGCACCTCGGCCAACCGAGGTCGTAGCGGTAAGCTCGATGTACCAAGGAACAATCACCCGGTGGTAACTTATCCACATCCGAACGAGGCAATACAACAAAGATATAGACGAGATAGAGTATATATATATACAATAAAAGAATATATCAAATATCCATAAAGATCATAATAATAATAATCATCATCAAATATATATACATTTTAGAGGACTCAACTTATGTTAATCCACATGTTATATCAAGAGATAAAGATGTCACAAAATCAAAATGAAAGCAAAAACATCATAAATTCTCAAACTAACGGTTATACCACAATAAAAAATATACCAAAACTCCCGAAAATAAAAACCATGACATTATCAACATTTCAAACTCGTGAGACATCCTCCCCAATGGTCAACACACAACGCAGACAATGCACACAATTTCCGGCAAAGCTCACCCATGCAATACAATATAATATCATATCCTTTTCCCTAGTGTGCTCACCCTTCGCCACCCAAATAATATCATATCCTTTTCCCGGCAGCTCACCATCTCGATCACCCACATACAATATCATATCACCCCCTATCCGCATGCACGACTTCTACATGCGACTCCAACATGCCCACATCCTAATACGGCGCTGACTACTTATATGAAACCAAGTACTCTAATTGAGAACCAACATCACACCAAACATACCAACCATGACAAAATATAGCCACAATTTAATACTCAATTAACATCACAACAACTACAACAACCCCAGATAGAACAATCATGCAACAATCACACAACAATCTTAATATGACACCCATAATATACATAATACAACAATCTCATATAAAACATACTGCCATAATATACATAGCACAACCATCATACAACTCAATATTTAACAGCTTCACGAATTACACTATCATATGAATTCATAAACAATTATATAGTCACATATCTATTTATCAAGTACTTCACTCAGACGTAAATAATATCATCACACGAGTGATAACTCTCACCTTTGGCTAAGTACTCACTACCGAGAAATCAATCGATCCGCAGCCTTTCCCGCTCCTGAATTAAACAAAACACCGAAAGTACGACATTACAAACTTCGTTATACCCTCTATTTTTAACAAATTTTTGTACCAATTAGCCACTTTAGGTAACTTATTACTAGTTGCTTAAACGATAGACTAAACGATTTAATATCTAACAACCCACATCTTAAATCCATATCGCCCCCTCTCTAACGCCATTTCTAACACTTTAAACAATTTTAACCAATCCAAAATATCACCTTTTCCAACTAACTAAACCCATTTCTAACAACCTTTAACCTCAAAACCCATTTACTAACCAAATCTAGTAAAATTAATTTCAACATATATTCATCCAACAACTTATAAATCACAATTCCACCTCAAATAACTATAATAAAGGTCCAAGAACATACTTATACCATTAAACATTTTTGAAAAGAAAAAGTCAACCCGGTCAACTCGAAAAGTCAACACAACTACACCAACATTTTTCTACCCTAAAAATCGGTTATTATCACCTCCTATACTATAATCTAAGTTTAGTTAATAATTATATGTCATATTAAACCTCAAAACCCAAAGTCAAACTAATTCCCAAAACGCCAACGTCCCCAAAACGTCAAGAAATACTCATCCAAATTCTTAACTCTAAGTCAAGAACAACTAATTTATGCCTAAGAATCGCTTAGCAATAAATAACCCGAAATACAAAAATTCAACAAAAGTCAACCCATTCGAAACTCATGAAACACCTAAAAAGATTCGACCTTTTTACTCAATCGAAGCAGGACGTAATAGGGAAACTCTCTCAAGAAATTTGAGGACCAAAGTCATGGTGAGAGAAATCAAGAAAGAAAATCATATGAAACGAGGCTCGTGCTGGGACGAGGGAAGCGGAGACGGGGTTCTTTTTTATTTTATTTTTATTTTGGGCCTGTTTTGCATGGTGCTGGTGCTAAGGAAAAAAAAGAGTTTACAAGTAGACCGACTCATTTTAGTTTAAGCGACGTCTCTCGATTTAACTTATTCAATTATTAATTTCCAACATCAACATTATAGTCCATGAAATATAAAGGGTCCAATTATATTTTAATTAAATTAATAAATCCATATTTTAGTTTATTAATTGATGAATCAAGCACGGTTATTACACAGGGATGACGGCCGAAAACGGAGAATTGAAATGGTTGAAGTTTTGTCGTTTTATTAGTCGTTAAGACACGCGTAGTAATCGTTCCACCTAGAGTTGTTAAGTTGGCAATTAGAATGTTGATAAAAGTTGGAATTTTAGAAGTTTTTACTAGTTTGGTGTTTTAATGATTTATAATGGTATTCATTCTGAATTATGAGATGTTGTGTAATAATCGGGATTTAAGTGGAGGAAATTATATTCTTATGATATATCAATAATCGGGTAGTTTTGTTGGACTAGGATTCTTATACCGGGTTGTCGGTTTATATTTTATCTTTAATTGAGATTTAATAAGCGTAAGAAGACGTTATTAATCGGGAAGTCAATAATGTATATAATTGCTTTGGATATGAGTCGAGCCCGGACTCAAGATCGGGATCACCTAAGTTGATATTCTAGTTGCTTCCGACTTGATATTCAAGATGTGTTTGTTATATGACTATATCGTACGATATCGATGTTACGAGATTGTTGTTATCAGATTGATGAGATCGTTGTTACTGACCGATGTTACGAGATCGGTAGTTGTCAGGATTATACCACATGTAAGCTATGTGACAAAGCGTGGTGGTTGTGTATTGTTATATGTGGTTGTATGTATCTGCGTGCTGATTTTTGTGAACGATATGTATATATACATCATAAGGAAGAAATAATCGGAGTGGTTCGATTGATATTTATATCATAGTGAGTACTCGAAAGTATTCGGGAGGTTTGGTGATAGTAATATCGAAAGGAGTATTCCCGGTCGTGAGGATTGTGGATTTATATATATGTGCCAAGTATGTGTATCGGGTAGGTGCGATTGTGCTGGATGCTGCGGATGGAGGTTTTGATGTTGTACATTTTGGCTGACTAATCCTTTTACCGTTTCAGGTTGCCTATTTGAATGAATATTTGATCGTATGATGTTGATGGCTGCGAATAAACTGCTTAATGTTATACATATGCTTTTATATATAATTATGATTATATGTGGTTGGATAAATTACTTTGTGGTATTTATATTTTACTAAGTCATAAATTTACTCCCTATTTTCATGCATTTTATGCCTGTGTTTCTAGGAGTTGATCGTCGAGGTTACGAGGAGCTACGCTGGGATACCGCAGATTAAGATAGTAGCGAGGCGGTGGTGTCATAGGAAGTCATCAAGAGTCTCTAATATCTTTTCCTCATGTTATGTTGTTAGAACTCTTATAAGTCAGATATTACTTGCCTGTAAGCACCATACCATTACATGACAGACGTTGATACTAAATTGATACCTATGACAGATATTTTGCGATCTACGTTTGTATTGTCGTTTATGTTATCTTGGGATATGTTGTTGATCAATCACATGACTAAATAGTATTATTATTTACATCGAATGAATTCTTTTTTATGTCATATCCATCGACGCGACTGTGTACGTGCTGTTGATGATCTTAATCCTCAAAATATCGACCTCGTGGGTCGTTACAGCTTGTATACAAAAGCTGGTATTTCTTTATCAGTTTGTTATAAATAAAACAACTTGAGTTCTTAACTTTGTTGAAATAAAGGATGAATTAAGAGGAAGGAATCAAAATTTTGATGATGGAGATGAGGAAGTGAGGCGGCAGAGAAATATGGGGGAAAAGGTGTGTTTATTGTTTCTCATTTCTTAATGATGAAGGAAAAAGGTGATAAGCATCACCTGATCATTAAATTGATCTCTTTAAATGGGCTCTGGTCAAATTACTAATTGTGCTCTAAAATGCACAAATCCCACTTAGTTGATTAGGACTATTTCAATTAGCAATACAACTGAACGAAGTACAATGGA
>JADFUC010001883.1:0-90110 GCA_019722365.1 Lithospermum erythrorhizon | reverse complement strand
TCAAACTGCTTCGTTTCAGTTACGTATTGCTAGCTGCATTTGAGGCGCATTATGCGGCGGGGAAATGTAGGACTCGATTTGTTGGAATGAAGTCGGAGATAGAAAATTAATGCGGTTCGGAGTTGGTGGAAAGGTCAGTGGAGAGAGTAAAATTATGATGGCAAGATAGACAAAAGATGTATGCGGTCGTCGCCGTGTGGATTTAACCTTTGAGGTGGTAAAGTATTCTTGAGAATGTTGGAAATCAATGAGGTGATTCAGCTTTATTGAACCCGTTGCGACAATTGTGTGTCAGTTCATTACCGGTTGGAGTTCATCTTGATTATCGAACTTAGTGTTCAGCAAGTAATTGTATATTACTGAGTGGTAAGGTTCTCATGATAGATTTAAAGGGGGTTATAGGCGTTAATAGATCTCACTCGTGTCGTTATAATAATAGTAATTAATTGATTATTATTATTAGCACTATTATCTCGAGGCCTAGAAGGTCCTCTGGTGGCCGTTGGTGCCTGTTCGTATATGAAATTAAAGAAGCTGTATAATTGAAATGTATTTCTCGATTCTGAGGTTCTACATTTATATGAATATCGATTGAACAAATAGAATCAATTAAATGTTGTGGTGGTTAGAATAATTTTAGTATTTATCGATAACTTGAAGATTATTGATATTGACTCGTGCTATTTAATTAAGCAAATTAAATAGTTCAGCTAATTAGCCAACTTCATTAGTGTCTTAACGAACAAGCAAGGATTATGAGTAAAGCTAATATTTACTTAGGGTTTCTTTATCGGGCTTGTTTAACACATACATATCATGAGCTTTAGAGATTTTTTGCATGACATAACAATTAGAAAATAATTTTCATCAAAAACCTAAGTAGCCGCCCGCAGCCGAAATTCTCGAAAGTTTTCTTGGTTTTTGGTTTTTGTTCGGCCTTGTTTACTAGCATGTCGGTTCTTGAGTTCAGCACTCTCTGAGGTGTGGACCAGCACAAGAGATATCATACGATTCATATTACAGGCTGAAGGAAAGTCAAATTCACGTTACAATTTGAAGCGTGTGAATTTAGATTACTCCATTTTGCCTTTATGCAAGTAGTACGTTCATATATTGTAATTATATGTATTTGTTGAATAATGTAGTAAGCACTTTAAGATCCACGGAATAATGGATTTGTATTTATGCTTTCGTATATCCATAGAATTTCCATAAAAAGAGAATATCCAGTGGAAAGGTGTATTGAGATTCGGAAGAGAGGGAAGTTGAGGTCACGATATCGGTCAGGTATGAGATTTTGGGCGAGAGTTGAATTCCGGTGCCTATGGGTTTAGCGTTGCCTCTAGAGAACTGGACCCGAATTCATAACGTTTTCCGTGTGTCGTGTTTGAAGTATATCGAGACGAATCCCGTATCTTGGAGTCATGACCCATTGGGCTTGGGAGGACCTTGCATTATGAAGCTGGTAAAATTCTTGATAAAGTAAGCAAAAAGAGGTATTTAAATGTCTGATTTAATAAGCTTTAGTGAAGGCATTTGTGGCGAAATCAAAGTGGAGGAAAATGGTGGCTTGAGAGGAGGGATGTCAATCCCGTATCACGTCTTTTCGAAATAGAAGGTTAGTTCTTAGCTGTGCTATAATAATATTGTAATATGTGAATTACTATGAGGATGAGTAAGCGAGATGGGTATGGGGCAGTAGGTGATAGTAAATTCGAGGCCGAAATTTTTTATTAAATGAGAGACTAAAATAAACGGATTACGTATAAGCAATTATTTTTTTATGAAGAGATTTTCTTGGTGCCCGGTTAGGTGTTTCTGGTTAAAATTAAAATTTAAATCGAATAATGATAATATGTGTTGAATGATAATATATCTTGAGGATAGAAATTTGATTTGGTATGTGTTCGAATTATGTTGTTAAACCGGCCGAAATTTGCGAACAAAGCAGAGACCTAAACTCCACTTAAAGGTCGATACCTTCATAGCTTTATCTTATCCTACTCATTGCCTTATCGTCAAAATCACCATTTCTCTTATTTCCTAAGGAAAGAACCACCTCACTTTTCCTTGAAATTTTTCGTTTTCTTGAAGTAAAATCTTATGGAATCCCCAGCTTCATGTCTGGATTTTATGAATCTTAAATGAGGTGTGAGTTTTAATCGCCGAATCTCGTCATTTTGGGCTATAATTGAAACTATTTGTTAGTTTGACTTTTTGTGTTGACTTTTAGATTTTGACTTTATTATGTGATAGAAATGTTATCTAAGTTTAGTTTATGGGATTTAAGGTGACTTTGAGTGATTATTAGGGTTAGAAAGTGGTGTATTTGACTTTGTTGACTTTTATTGACTTTGTCTTAAGTTAACTACATTATATTAGGAGGTTAGAGACTTGAATATAGTTGTTGCGAGAACGAAGGTGGTTTGGATATGGATTGTTATGATTGGGTTGAAAGTTTGGGAAAAGAAGTTAAATAGCGGGTTAGTGTTTGAATTGGAGGTTGTATTTAATGGATTTGAATTAGTTGTGATTGATTGTTGGATTGGTTAGGATGAGACTAAGGAGTGTTATTGTTGGGGTATAAAGTGATGACCGAATATCGAGTTTATGAACTTCAGTAGAAAGAATGTCTTAGTTACGTTGGAATTTTAGAAGTGTATACTAGTTTTAGGGATAGGATGATTACTAGGATGGTTAATTCAAAATGTGGTATAATACTCGGGGTTTATATAGATGTTAGGAAGGTTATCCTATTGAATGTGTTATAATATATAATTTCTCTGAGATAGGATTTGAGCACAGACCTACCACAGTGCCTAAGTGCTCATTCTTGCTTTTGGCTCGAGTAGTACAAATCTCCGCGATGGGAACCGCCATATATATTATGTTCTATATTTTGCATGTGTTTTTTGTCATGGGACTATTTTTGACATGTGTATTAAGTGATTATGATTTATATTATGAGTTGAGTGTGATTATGATCCATATTATGAGATAGTTGATTATGATCATGTTATGAGATAGTTGCGATTATGATTCATATTATGAGATAGTTGTAATATTGTGATGGTTATTGTGGTTATACAGCGTGTCTTTACGTAATGTACTTGTCTTTAGTATTGGTGTGTGTTGTGTGTGTGTCGTGTGCTGGTGTTTTGATTGCTTTGTTTGTTATTTGCGGGCCAGTAGTAACCACAGGCCGGGAGTTTGGTGTGGAATGCATGTTAGTGGGTATCCAGGTGGATTCGGGGCCGTTTTGTGTGATATGCATATTGAGGGTGTAGCCTCGGTTGGGAGGATGGAGGTGGAACCTCATCGATTATTTGTGGAGGTGGATTCCTCTTATGTGTATTATTTGTGGAAATTTGGATTTCGTTTGTTGGTTATTTGTGAGTGAATTCCTCGTTTGCTTACTATTTGTGGAGGTGGATTCTCATTTGATGACTTTGTGTGTTGAGGCTTGTTTCTTTAAATCTTGTTTCTTTAAGTAGTATGCATTGTTGATGGTTATAAGCTCCTGGCGTATAGTACTGTGATATCGTATAAAGGACTCTATGTAGTTTGTGGGCCAGTTATTCATTTGTAGGCTGGGATAAGTAATATATACATATGTTATATATATAAGCATGATAATATGTGATTGGGTAAATTACGTAGTATTTTGTATTCACTGTTAATAAATTGACTTCCTTTTCTCTATGGGCGGACATTTTTATGCCTAGGTCTCTGGGAGCGTCGTTGAGGTGGGCTGAGGATCATGTGCCGAGGCTGGCGTGAAAGATCATAGGTGAGGCGGTGGTGGCATAGGAAGTCCTCATCAGTCATTCCCCTTTTGTTGTCGACTTGTATATTTCTAGACTTGTGTGTTGTATTTCATTGAGGGGTCTGGTTGTCATACTTTCCCTATGTTGTATTTTGGATTTCTTGTATATCCTTGGGTTGTATTATTAGTGGATTTGTATTACATTTATGCGTTATGTTTTTGGATGTGTTGGGTTTTATCGCGATGGAATCTGAGTTTTGTTTTATTAATGTCGGCCCGAGGTCATATTTGTTATTGTATCCGTCGATTAGTGGCTACGGTGTATGCAGGTTGTTAATGATCTTAACCTCGGGGCGGCCGACTTGGGTGATTACAAATATATTTGAGATCGTTTTTCATTAAAATTTAATGACAAAAGTGGAGAAATAAAGCACCGTACCAAGCGAGGCTAACTTTACTCTATATATATTCTTTAAACCCAAAATATTTCTCCATCATATCTCCTCCCTCCTTGAAGTGAAATCATCATCATCTTCATCACCGTTCATTTTTTTTCTTTTTGTCTTCTTTTTCTTTGTCTTGGCAGAAGTTCTCATAATAAAAATTCAAGCTTTAAGTGTTTCTACTATCATCTAGCATCTAAAGGTATATGGTACAACTCTTAAAAGCTCTTCCTTTCATGTCTTAAGAACATCTAGATGATATGTTATATTTATTTTATAATTTGAAAAGTTAATAAAAAAAATAAATATTATATTAGAGATTGAATCTTTTATATGATTTATGGTAAATTTAGAATCATATTTTGTTATGACGATATATTGGAACATTTTTAAGGTATATCATTGAGAATAGCGATATTATGTATGGGTTTGATTTTTGTTCTGTGTCTCGGTTTTATATAAGAAATAGAAATAAATAGTAAATATGTTCAAAAATTATAAAATTTTGTTTTTTAAGTAAGTGTTGTCATGTAGATTTGCCACCTATAGAAACATTTTGATTTTAAAAAGTTGTTTTATTTATTATAAAATTTTGAATGTTAAATGGTAGAAATGATATACAAATGAAACAAATATTTATTTATGAAACAACTCAGTGAGTATTTTTCTTGTGATTAGTTATTGTAATTTGACATTCTCACTAAAATTTGGAATTTTAGAATTTATTTACTATTTTGATGATTTAATGACTAGAAATGATATTTAAATCAAAATAAATTATTTCGAGATTATAAATGAAAGTTGTATCTTTTGAAAAACCTTGAAGGTATGAAAGACAAAATATTCAAAGTTTGGAAATATTAAATTGATTTTATATTTATTTTGAATTATGAGGTGTTGAATAATAATAATCGGGATTTAAATAGAGAAAATTAAATTTTTATGCTATAAAATATTCGAGGAGGCGATTTTGTTGGACCATTTTACTATATTTGAATGGATCATTATACCAGGATTGTTAAGATTATATTTAATCTTTATTTGAATTTAATAGATATAAATGGGAACATTAAGCGGAAAGTAAAATAAACATATATAATTGCTTTGGATATGAGTTGACGGACACAGCATAAATGAGCTACCTAGAGATATTTTGTTGCTTTTGCTCGAGGTAGTACAAATCTCACGATAGAACTATTTCATAGATATTATGGTTATATATTTGGCGTAATGTTTGTCATGTAGTTTATATTGGAATGTATATCGAGTTATTGAGATTGATGTTATGAGATTGTTGTAGTTGTTATGATTATACTACGATTGTTGTATTGTGATTATGTTGTGTGTGGTTGTATATTGTTTTAGTTGGTGTGATTCTTTTGCGGGTTGATTTGGTGAAATGATATATATACATTGAGAGTAGCCTCGGCCGGGGGAGTTTGGTGTGATATATGCATATTGAGGGTATCCTCGAGATGTTTCGGGAGGTTTAGTGTGATATGCATATTGAAGTCATTTCGGTCAGGAGGATTGTGATGTATATGTATGTGTTGGGAGATGTGTGGTTTGTGAATGGATGTGTGGAAGGAGGTTTGATGTTATGTATTTTTGAATTAGCGAATTTATTGATCGTGTTATTATATTTGAATGAATATTTGATTATGAGTTGTTGATGGTTATAAATATATGTGTGGAGTGTTATGTTGATCTAAATAATGTTGAATAGAGGTTACTATATAATTTGGGAGTAGTTGTTAAATTTAGGTAGTCTTATTAATGTTTATACATATGTTATATATAAGTATGATTATGTGGTTGGATCTGTTGGTATTGTATTCACTAAGCAGCGGCTTACTCCTATTCTCTTTGGGAGGCGTTTTTATGTCTAGGTTTCTAGGAGTGATGTTGCGAGGCAGCGTTGACAGGCTGTGGAATAAAGATAGTAGGTGAGGCGGTGGTGGCATAGGAAGTCCTCTTGGTCATTCTCTATTGTTTCCTCTTGTTATGTTCTAGAACTTTATATTTGTATATTGAGGGTCATGTTTGACATAATATTACCACTATGATATACGTAGGAACTATGTTGTGTATTGTTTGGTTGTATTATTTAAAATTGATATATGTTAGTTACTTACGGATAAAAGGTGCTGTGTTATTATTAATGTCAAATGAAGTCATTTATGTTGTTATCCATCGATTAGTGACTTCTGATTAATACGGGTTGTTGATGATCTTATATAAAGACCGGACGACTTAGGGTGAGTCGTTACACTAATTATAAGGTATTAATATTCACATTCGTTTACTATTAGAATGTCAAAATAGGATTCGGGATTCGATTAGTATTCGACAACGTCGGGTCGAATATTGAATATTCCAATTCAAACTCGAATATTGGAAAAAATATTAGATTAAATATCCACCTAGATGTAGTAAGTATCTTGCAATCCCTTTATCTAACTATCCTTTTCCTAAATAAAATCCCTTTTCACGGTATCATTTTATCAAATAAGGTAAGAACAAGTGGAGGAAAATTATATTTGTGAGATAAATTCAAATTTTTCTTAAATTTTGTGCTAATATAAAATAGTCTTTAGAAAAGGATGGAAAGGAGTATTATTTTTATTAGTGCGGTGGCATAATTTGTTCGTAAGTTATGCGTACTCCCTCCGTTCTAAAAGATTGTCGCTTTTTGAATTTTAATAGTTGATTTTTTTCAATTTTGAACTCAAATAACTTATAGTGTGTCATATACTTATTTGAAAAATATATCGATATGTGATATTTTGTATCTTTCTTATTAAGCGATAATTTTGGTTAAATAAAAAGTTTGAGATGTCAATCAAGATTTAGCAAAGTTTGTTAATTTTTATTATAAAAAGACAAACTTGATAATCTTTGAGGATGGAGGGAGTATTAGTTGTATCAATGACTGGGTTGTACATGAATGTATTTGATTGAGCTTTATCTATGTATATTTATGAGTTGTGTATAAACATAACCTAATTCGAAAGAATGACAAGATATTTCACCTCTCATCAATTAGACATGTATTGGAAATGACTTAAACGAAAGGATACACATAATTTCCAATCCTAGTTAAGTTTCCTTGGTTTATGAAGAAAGGTTTAGAACCATATAATTTTAATAGGATATATAGACTACTAGAAAACAGGAGATTATGACCCAATATATATAACTATATATATATCTTCTAAAGTATGAATAAACATTAGTGTTTCTTCATTTTCCAAAGACATATGCCACTTCCCAAATACTTTAATGACTAGACATTCTAAACAATAATTTAACTTTAATAAAGTTAAAAAGAATTGCTATATTTATGAAATTACAATCATTTTATGGTTGATAAAAATACCAAGAGTTTTATATATTCTATTATCCTATAGTCTATTAGGAATAATACCCAATAATATGCTTTGAAATCGGCATGACATAATAAATAAAATAGTCACGGAGTATAGTGTTAGACTTTATGTTAAAATAAACGTGAATAAAAAACTCTTTGATTTAACATGATTAAAAATCTATATTTATATATCTTCTAAACATATTGCCACACAACTAAAATATTTCAACAAAATTAATTATTTGTATCTTATTAATATCTTTATTATTACAATTATATTAGTTATTATTTCTTTATGAACTTCATTGGCATGAATGGAGTGAAAAAATGTACCTTTGTAAATAAAATAACCATTATATTGAATTTCCCTTTATTTATAATTTACTTAACTATTAAAATTATAATTAGTTTATTAGAATAAAATATTAAATCTTAAAAATAAAATAAGTAAATAAATTAATGCATTTTACATCAAAGATAATAAATACATTAAAATTATATTTTAAAGATAATTTATAGTGATTGAGAGTTCACATTACTCTTAGTATTCCTAGTAGTGTCATAAAAAATAAAATGAGTAAAATAAATTATACATTTCATCAGATATTAACCCCACACATTAAAATTATATTTTATGACCATTTATAGTGATTGGGCATTCTGATACTCTTAGTATTTCATAGTAATTGATCTTAAAATAGTATAAGTAAACAAATATATGCATTTCATATCAAGATAATAAACACATTAAAATTATAGTTCAAGATAATTTATTGTGGTTGGGAGATTACAATACTCTTACTATTCACTTTCTTAGTAGTTACTTTTTTATTATTAAAATTACTTAATACATTCTAAAAAGAAATTCTTATATAAATATGCAATTAGTAGCAAGCCATCAGCATGTGCTCTCAAAGTGACCAATTTCTTCCATATTTGATCCGCTAATAGTAAGTTTTCCTTAAACTATTAAATCTATGAGCCCCGCTTTTGTATTATAAATGGTGTGAAGTTTGAGTTTTGTGAGTTACTTGATGACAGAAAGAAAGCGTAGTTGGAACCACTGCTTTTTGAACATGTCACACAACACATAAAATATTTTCTATATTTATTACATTGTTCTTTTATATTACTCACTTTATGCATATCGACATATATATACTAACTACTAATTGTTATAAATGTGTTTTTATTAGAGTTTACATGGTGAAAAAAATATTAGAGTTTCGCGTAGAGGTGAACAAAAAATAACCTAACTACTAATTGTTATAAGTAATTTTACTTTTGATTATTCTTTTCTATATAACATTTATCTTTTACTATTATACCTGTTTGATATGTTGATTATCTGATTGTAATAACGTATTAAAAGATGCTGGAGTCTCTTGAAAACTAAAAAAATATTTGAAATAACGTTGGGATATATTATTTTAATGTTAATACAGTTATTCGTTTAAGTGTTGTGTGGTAGAATTCAAATTGTAGTCGAATAGTAATTATATCGGTTTGGGTGATAATATATAATTCGAAATTTGAAAATAAATTCATGTTTGAATTGTGTTGTTAAACCGAGATGGGTTTAAAACCGCTGTACCAAGCGAGGACAATAATATCTAAATATCTCACTAGGCTGATCCACTATTCATCTTAAATGAAGCCATGCTACTTGTTTGGGTCGAGATCCCCATAGAAGAAAAAAAATTTATCCTCCATTTTCTTCTCCTCACTTTGTTGCTGAGATTAAGTTGGTTGGTAGCTTTCCCTGTCATCTCACACTTTAAGGTGAGAAAGTTTGTAACTTTTATATTTTTATTAGTTATTAGTTTGACTTTTAAGTTGACTTTGGAGTTTGAGACTTTAAAAATGGTATATAGGTATCTTCTAAACTTAGATTGTAGGATTTAGAAGTTATAATAATCGGATTTTGGGGTTGAAATGTGTTGAATGTTATTAGTTGACTTTTGGTTGACTATTTCCAAATCACCTTTAAATTGTAAAAGTATATTAGACATAATATAATTGTTTTGGAGTAGAAGTTGTGATTTTTATGTTGCTGGGAGAGATTATGTTGAAATGGGTTGGGTAAAGTGAGTAGTATTTGGATTTTTGGAATAGAGATTGTTGAAAATGGGTAAATTAGTTTGGGGTGGTTGAATTTTGTTGTTTTATTAGTTGTTTTAACACGCTCAATAATCGTTCCACCTAAAGTTGACATATTGGTAACTTAATCGTAGAAAGGGTTAGAAAGTTGAACTAAAATGTGTTAAAGGTTAAATTAAAACTTTAAGTTGAGTAGTTGTTAACCTAAGCCTTTAAATGGACTTAATATGGTAGTAAGTAGTAATCGTACTTCTCGGGTGTTTTTGAATTTGAAGTGGAGCGTGAAAAAGGCATGTAATACCCGACCGCAAAAATGTGTGTGTGTGATATGTTGATATGATTTGATTGTTACTACTGTACCATCAAAGGTACATCTTTCTTTTCGAGCTCGTCTGCATAGAACTCGATATTAGCGTTCTTGACACAGAGGTAATTCTAGGATGATGGGTGACATTTTAGGAAGCTTCTACATTGACAGGACTAAAACGTCTTGGAAAGACTGTTCGTGGTGGTTTGTGAGTGCGCCGGACGTGGCTCTAAAGGAACTTTAGATAATTAGGCGTAGCTTATTGCTAGTCAAGGTGAGTATTTATCTCACGGGTGTAGATTAGATTACTTTTTCATGAATATGTTAGACGATAATTGTGAGCATGTTTATATATATTTTTGTGTTGATTGTTTGAGTATGATTGGTTGGTTGAGTAGTTGGGTTGTGTGTGGTGTTTTTGGTGGGATTTATAGGCGTTTTGAGATGAGGTTGAGTTGAATTAGGATGAGTTGTTTGAAGGAACTGTTTGGTCATTTTAGGTTTAGGGTGTTTTTTGTTGGTTGGAACTGGCATAATGAGTTGTGTAGTGGTTGTTGATGTATGTTAAGTTGATTGAGTTGTTGGTTGTGGACAGATATTACTAGTGTTGTTGGTAAGTTGGCAGGTTGGATGGTCTAGTTGTTTAAATATGACCCTTGAATTGACCATACTGAGGTGAAGTCATTAAATCGAACACCCGAGTCCTTCAAGCCAAATAAGACGGCTTCGATTCACTGTATTCGTTTCATCAAAAATGTGATCACAATTAAGTTTTAAATCAAAACGGTTTTAAAATTTATAATCCATGTTGATGCTCGAAAGCGACAAACCCATATATATACACAACATATCCCAAAATAAAATGGTGAGGGCAAGGCTAAATGAGGATGATGCCCTCTTGTATCACAGATACAAAATGACAACAACCCGACAAGGCTAAAGTTTCAAAAAATAACAATCAAGCGATTGACAACATCAAAAATCGGAGGCGCGAGGATCCTCGCCACCCGATGCTACTTAGCCACGGAACAAAACTCAAGCTTGACCTCTTGGCTCGGCGCGCTGTCGGCCCTAGCACAAAATGAAATACGCCCAATCTGCGAAAAGGGGTGTAACCCATGAAACAGTGAAACAACACATAGGTGAACTTACATCTGAACGAGTCAATCAATAATATAATAATCAAATATGAATAAAATACATATATCAAGGATTTCAAGGTCATACGGCGTAATTCATGGGAAATCTCGAGACATATTACATGAAGAATGTAATAGAAGAGTTGACAAAAGCACACAATTTGAGAAAATCAATAGGCTAAACAACGACTAAAACTCTAGTCATCAAACCTCCTATCTGCATATCACTTTGATATCCCCAACCTCAATGCGCGTATACTCAATCCGTCTACTGGCAAAGGAATGGACTAATCAATAATCACCGCACTTATACGCGATATAAGGCCAAAACATGATTATACACAAAGTAGACTACGCGCCTTATACACACACAAAGTATAAGGCACCGCTCATACACAAAGTGATATAAAGGCACGCGCTTTCATCGCTAAGTCTGAAGGCCGCATCATTTCATTACACACTAAGTATAAAGGCACAGCTCTTATACACTAAGTATAAGGCACGCGCGCCTTAAGTATAAGACACTTATGCATTTCTTATCTGGTAAGTATAAAATGTATGCTGATTATACACTAAGTATAAGAAGGCACATGTAAATCGCGTAATGCGCAGGAAGGAGAGTCACAACCTTTAATCGTCTGACATAGGTCAAATCGATGCAGTACTTTCAGTCATAGATAACTCACCATGTCAGCACTCTACCGATAACCAGTACTCTACTCCCAAACAATATCCAAGCACACATCTAAAACATCTACTTAATCGTAAGTCAAACCTGATCGCCCGTAAATTTTGAAATCATAAGTGCCGACAAGGCCAAAGAAATCATAAGTGCCGTAGTACGGAAATCGAGGAAATATAAGTTGGGAGTTCGAGCCTTCTTTACCTCGAGCAATCTTGGCATACAGAATATAATCACGTAATCATATAACAATTACATGTATCATTCTCACGTAATCATAACACAGCCCAACATGTATATCATTCTGCATAATCATATCATAATAACGCTTATATCGTTCTCACATAATCATATCGCAATTACATGTTCACACAATTTAAAATAGAAATGCGTAAAGTAACACCGTGAGATAGTGCTAGCCTACGCTGGAGTACCCATGAGCCTTAGCGAAAAACAATCAAATGCTTGCCGCTTTCACGATCGGCGCCTATGACACCCATAAAGAGTATAATCCAAGACCTCTTCTGCTTATGCCGGCGTTAGAGATGCATAACCTTGACTCTTAGGGGAACTATCTACAAGTCTAACATGATGGATAAACTATCAATTATAATCCATCGGACCTGACCCGATGATTCCCGCTCAAATTCCCATCTTGCTCGCTTTCATTTACAAATCGACTTATAAGTCATTAGTTAATCGGCGGTCTATAATTAAATCTATACTCAGAAATATCGAGTATAACTCAGCTTGGAATTAACACTTTTTTTTAAATGAGCTCCGCTTTAATCAATTTTTAAATCACCCGATTTAATATCATGATAAATATAATAAGGATGACATAACCTCATACATATTTAAAGTCTTAGGAAAATATCAACCCAAAGTCAGCGAAAAGCCCTAAAGTCAACGGCCATACTTGTCCTTGACGACCTGCAATCATGAATTAATGCATATACGTCACCGAGAACCCATAACTTGACTAAGATTAAATCATAAAATTGAATTATGGAAAAATCAACAAGTCAACCGTATGAGAAACAGAAATATCTCAAAGACTTGAACTTTCATACTTAACTCGAAGAGAATGATGGGAGAAACGATATTCTCTAAGCGATCTTGAGTTTGGCGCTTGATGAGAGAAATGGAAAATGAAATTTTTTAAGGGAGAGGGCTTAATCTACCGGCCTATGAGGAAAAAAGGAAGAAATGAACCCAAAAATGATGATGTGGAAGATAAAAGCTTGACTGAATATTTAGCTTCGAGTCGGATTCGGTTTGATTGATTCTCCGGCTTACTCGTGCAATCTCCATGAAGACCGATTCCAAAGACAAAATATTCCATGGCAAAAACTACTAAAAGTATAAAATGTAATTAAACCCAAAATTTTCTGAAATAATATTATCATCGAGATTATTGCCTATCGGGTCATGCGTGACCGAAAATTTAAATTTTTTTTTTTTTAAATAGCTTGAGTTATTACAATCTACGACCTAATAAATTTCATTTTAAATCAACTTGATATAATAACACAAAATCAAATATCACACAAAATAAAAAGCAATACTAACTCCACTAAATGTGGTAAATCGATCATACCAGCATCCTAAATGACTGCAGTCTCTCGTCTCATTCTTGAAATTCTAAGATTAAGAATCCTGGCTTAACTAATTGGAACTCGTATAGGCGAAAAATCTCCTTGTAGCTACTGACATTAAAAATCGACTCTATTTGTTTAATCACTCTCTGGATCCTTTGATTTCCCTTTCTACTGGAAATTACGCCATTATTACATTTGCCTTCTGGGTGGTACTGATAATTCAAGTCATAATCTTGATAAATTCCATCCGCCTCTTACGCCTCGAATTCAAATCTCTACTGCGTGGTGGGTTCTTCCAAACTCTTATGATGGTGAAATCATTGTCTTATCAGGATAAATGTCTACAACTTCAACGCATAGCGACTATGCATGCCAAAACAAAATCATGAATTGGATAGTTCTTCTCGTGATTTCTCAAGCTGTCGGAAGCATAAGAGCAATCACGCTTCCCAATCTGCAGCCGACACTTTTGATCACGATGCGAGCATCTGCCAAATCACGTAGCCCTCGGAGCAGGCGGTATCGCCTTGGAGCGAAGTCAAGCACCACTTTAGTATCTGAGCGGTCCTCAAAATCGTCATCCAAATAAAGTTGCACTAGAATCCTTTGGCAATTTGATGGCGTCGCGATCAAAGAAAAGTCGCTTGATGAATCTCTGTAATAGCGGTAACCCCCGAAGCTCTAACACCAGTCGCACTTGTGGGGCCAGTGATGTTCACTGACCTCATACGTGGATCAGCCTAAATAATACCACCAAGCGGAAATAACTGACCGGTGCACTTTCGTAGCAAAACTCCATTTGGAAAACTTGGCATACAAGCTGGTCTTTGTCTGAGTCCTCAACCACAATCACATAAATGCCCCTCTGCATTTTCTCTCCCTACAGAATATATCAGAATATCGTCAATGAATACACTTACAAACTCATCCGGATACTCATGAAACACTCGGTTCGTCAAATCCATAAAAGGCCACCGGTGCGTTTGTCAATCCAAATGGCATCGCTATAATTCCACCATAGCAGATCGAGCCGATTTGAATATCCTCCTTTGATCTCCAGCCAGTGATAACCCGGACATAAATCAATCTTCGAGAACACCCAGCATCACCGGTGATCAAATAAATGCGTCAGTGGGCAATGGGTATCGGTTCTTAATGAATCACTTTGTGGTATCCCCGTGATGCATGACTATTGAACCATCTTCTTTCACAAACTGCTCTTGGTGCACCCACGAGAGATACACTCGATGCGATGAATCCGCTATGACTCTTTGTAAGCGGAGTCGCGATTCCTACTTGATTAAAGTTTTGAGGCAAATCTGTATGATTGGAAGAGAAGTGGTGGCGTGCAGGGAATAATCTCGATAGCAAATTCGACCTCCACTTTTACGAGTGGCAACCCGGTAAGTCTCGGGAAAAACATCATGAACTCTAACAGCCAGACATCTCTGCCTTCCTCTTCTACTCAAATCGACCACGTACCCCCAGAGAACCCAATCGCCTTTCGAATCAAATCTCTTAGCCTCGAAGTCTTGTCTAAAACTTCGAAGGCAAAATCTTTACATCTCCCACAAATCGGATACTCTGGTCTCCCGAACCCCACAAAGTAATCTCCTTCCGATGGCAATCAATAACGGCACTTTCCCGGCGATCCGCTGGTAAGGTAAAATCGAAAGCTCAAATGGAAGTAAATCAACAGAGACAACAAGCTGACCACAAACAATCAAATAGCGTTACCACATATACCAAATCCCTGGCTTACAATGACCTCCCCACGGTGTCATAATCACATGAAGTGGAATAGGCAAAGGCCTGTAGCCATCTGAGATAAAGTGAGAAATAAAACTCGAGGAAACAAAGAATCGTAGCCCCAGGGAATCAAACAACACCACAGCCTCGATATCATACGAAATAATGTACATCACCACTGCAGGGGGTATCTTGTGCCTCTGATGAGTAACGGCGTGAATCGGCTCGACCGGCTCATTCAGTATCTCGGGTCCTGACCTCACGGCGTGAATCGGCCACGAGACTCTGGTAGCCACCTCGGCCAATTTGGGCAGTGCTGAAGTACTAAGCGCCTCCCTGCAGGAAATTTGGGGACACTCTTGGCCAATATACATGCTAGCATCGATAGCATAAGACCGCCTAAAATCTGCTTTGCATGTACCCGATGAGCACTTAGCGGTAGCTGCTTGGATATACAGGCTCAGGAGAAGACTCACTGGACCCCGCGGATCTCACTTGAGGCGCCCGCATCACTGAGAAAGACGGTGGCCCTACTGCCAGGGGCCTTCTGTTGGTCCGTCTCCCTCTGAACTCTAGAGCTGAAGGCCTCACAGGAAAAAGTCTCGATCGGCTCCTCACCGATCCAGCTAGCCTGCAGCTCTGCAGCTCCATTTCCATCTTGGGCTGCATTCACTCGCGGCATGAAACTAGTAAAATTCATCGGTGAGATGCATTCGAAATATCTCCCCGCGTCGGCCCATCACGAATCTAATGATCTCTTAGCCTCACCCACCGGATAAACATGAAAAGTAGTAAAGCGCATATATTTCAGGCTGTCTGCCATCGCCTCGCGTGACACAGAACCACACAGTCAGCGAAATCGGCTCTACTCCAAAGGCCGCCATGTGGAGTTTCTAAGCAATAATTCTCCCGGAAGAACTCAACAAATGGCTCCCAAAGACACGCTTGAACCTCCGTCTACATGATCGAGAGAGCCTTATTTCGGGTTCTCCCTTGATCCCATGGGCGCCCCTCGTGAAGTCTATAAGTAGCAAAACACTCTCACTTGAAGCCCCACAATCCCTCTCGGCTCAAAAATCGACTTCATATCGGATAGACTCAATAACTTGCTTCGAACCTACTGACCGGAGGATCCTCTTCCAAGCCGTCAAAAAACTTGCTGCGGAATTGACCGCATTTGGCTCGGCCGCTTTGAGCATTCCGCAGCTCTCCTCTACGAGGTCTACCTCGACCTCCTCGGCAAGCTTAGAAGGCGCACCTCCGGACCTGCTTTGGTCCACATTTGTATAAATCGGCAGTATACCCTCTGACTCTCGGCCTCTGCAGGCTGCCAAGGCGCTCTCATTTCTGCACCGCCTCGAACTGCGGGTGGCGTCCTCGGCAGTCTACGCAACAAAAGAAAAGACACGGATTCACAGACACCACTCCTGGCGACTCAAAAGAAAACAAGTGGGCAACGACCACATAGATGCCAGTAATCCCGAGCCTACAAGTGCGATGCGAAAATTATAATGACCTTGAGGCGGCTTACGACTGGGGCGAATTGGGTCTGATTTAGGCATTGATGTTTTAAATTGTTGGTTGATAGCAGAGTTGTGGACTTAATTAGATATTATTGTAAACATTTTCTTGAAATGCATGATTATCGTTGTTTGATTCTTTATTAGAATGTGCATATTGAGTTTGATAGGCCTATTAATTTAGCAGATGTCATGCAGGAGGTATTGATATACCTTTATGATGCAAGCATGATAAACTAAGCCAATGATATTTCCTTTTAATATGACCTTGAGTTGTATAGTATATATCACAATTTGCTATTCTTATATTACGTGTGGAGTGTAGGAGCTAATTTCCACTCTTGAGATAGTATTCACTAAGCCGCGGCTTACATCCTATTAGAAAACTGGCGGCATTTCATTTGTGCGGGTTATTGGTGGTGCTTAATTTTTAGGCGTTCGTTTTGTTCATTGCTTGATTACTGAGTGACTGACGGGTGGCCATAGATCCTCACAGTCTTGTTGTTTTTTATTGTAGTTCGGATTTCTATATTATTGTTATTTTGAGATTTTTGGACTGTAATGTTGTTGATATTTTGTACATGGAAGATTGTTGTATTTTGGTTATTTTGTGTGGTTAGAAAATATCACGATGGATCATTTCCTTAAAAAAGCTGACCACCCCGGGTGCATCTTTGTTTTTATTGGTTTATTTAAGGGCAGGTGGGTCTTTGAATTTAGTCATCCATCGGGTGGTGACTCGGCATCGAGATTTGGATGATTCTAACCTTAGGGCGGCCGACCTAGGCGGGTCGTTACAATTTTGGTATCAGAGCGTAGGTTCCAGATTTTTGGTTGTTTGTGTGTTATGTGCCTATCTGAGTTGTTTTCTTTGAGTTGTTTTGGTTGAGTCTTTTCTCGGAGGTCCGAATCTTTCTTCGTTTTTCTGAAATTTGTTGAGGATGCCGCGAGGGTGACTCACGTGTAGGGCAGGCTTCGTGCCACGAGAGGTGCTTTCGGGAGTAGACCGAGGTCTTTGGGCGTAAAGCGAGAGGTGGTAGACTATTTGATGAGAGTGTAGGCAGGATTGAGCCAGTGGGGAACAAACGAGGTTCTCGAGATGCGTTCGAGATTCCCTTGATTGATCCTTCTATTGAGAATGAGGTAGAGGTGGAGAGAATGCAGTATCTCTTTCGGGTAGCGTATGACAATGAGATTGGAGTTTTTGGAGGTAAGCTCTTTGATGGATTTTTCCAAAGAGATCCCTCGAAATTTTATGGAGTTGGTACCCCTATTGAAGTGATTGAGTTCATTAGAGATATGGAGACTATATTTGAGCCGATGTGCATAGAGGGTGGTGAGGGGTCGAGTTCACCATTTATAGATTTAAACGAGGCCGTAGCTTAGCGTATTGGTTGAACAGAATGTCTAAATCTATCCTTGAAGGAGATGATCATGTGTCTGGGAAGTGACTTTTGTAGAGCTACTCGAGGAAACGCTATTGTTTAACGTACCCGTATGGTGTCTTGGAGAGATTTGATTACGTTGACTCGAGGTGGGAGACAAATCGGTGAGTTGTGTCGACTTTGCTTCCATGTCTGTCAAGCGTCTGAAAGATGTGATTTTTGTATTGATGACCTTCACTTAGTTTTCGAGAGTTGAGGAATCTTGCTTGAAGGTCGAGATGGGAGGATTAGGCTGAGATTGAAACCAGCGGGGTAAAGAGGGCGACATGAGGCGATTGGTACTAGTGGACGCCTGGTTTGAGATCGGCCGAGAGGAGGATAGTCCAGCGGGCTTGTCGAGTCAAAGTTGTTTGATGCACCCGTTCGTCCGAGGTTGTGCGGCGTCTTACGCACGCGTTTTCGGCTAGATCGGTGGATTTCGGGGAGGGGTATCATTTGGAGTTCGGCGATCATCGGATGTTTGGATTGATCCCGGAATGGTCATAGGATGCGAGGTGTCGGGAGACGGAGATGATCTATTTCCGTTGTTAGCGGCTTGGACATCTTGTGAAGGCTTGTCACCGGTCGTATTAGAGTGGATGGTGCTGGTAGCAGCTGCTAGTATAGTTCGCGAGGTGGATATCGAGGCGAGTGGGCTGACAGTGGCCGTGGAGGTCGAGAATTCGGCGAGTTGGAGGCTCGAGAGGAGCACGGTAGGTAACGGCCGGAGTAGTGCTTTGGAAGAGGCGGTGTCACGGTTACTCGGTAGAAGGCCTTTGGATACTCCTAGAGTTGTAGCGGTACCCTTTGTTATTATGTGATTACGGAAAGAAATTTAGGGTGCTTTTTAATGCAGACTCTTCGCTCCTTTATTTCCCAAATTCTTGTTGATGTTTTACCTTTATGTGGAAGGAGTCTTTGCTTGTTCGCTTGTTATCGTGACACCGGTAGAATTGATTAAGGGTTAAATATGTCTATAGAAGTTGCCCGCGAGTGTAAATAGCCGGTTGCTAGTTATAGACCTACTTACCATTTGAGTTAGTAGACTTTGATCTTATCTAGGGTATGGTGGTTGGGGAAGGTATTAAATGCCAAGATTAGTACGCCACGAAGCGAGATCATCTTTGCGAGTCGGGTCAGACGGATATTTCTATTTGTGAGTTAGGAAGACCACAAGCCGAGTTTCATTTCAGCACTTGAGGCCAGAAAGTTGATGAAAAGAGGTTGTGTTGGGTGTGCGGGTAATTCGACTTAGGAAGAGAGGATAGCGGTGGAGGATGTTCATATTGTCCATGAGTATGTTGATGTTTTCTGAGAGCATCTTCCGGGTTTGCCAGCCCGAAAGAGGTGGAGTTTCGGTGAGGTAGTTCCGGGTACATGTGATTCTGTGCGCCGTATAGAATGGGCTCCGGCGGTTAGAGAGTTGAAGACTCGGTTCACGAGGCTTCCACCGCTGATAAAGGGTTCATCAGGGCCAGTGTTTCCCCAGCCAAGTGCGCTGATTGTTTTGTGAAGAAGAAGGATGGTACGTTGAGGTTGTGTATAGACTACGAGGCGGTGAATAGGTGGCGATCCAAGAACTAGATTATCCATTGCCGAGGATAGATGATCTATTTGACCAGCTGAGGGATGCCAAGGTGTTTTCGAAGATTGATTTGAGATCCGGTTATCACCAGTTGAGAGATTCAAAGAAATTGACATTCAATCGACCTTCGATCACAGGTATAACTGACTATGAGTTTATGGTGATACCATTTGGATGACTAATGCACCAACAACATTCATGGATTTGATGAATCGGGTGTTCGGGAGTTCTGGATAAGTTTGTGATTGTGTTCATTGATGATATTCTGATGCCTTTCGGTGGCAAGGGAGGAGCACGAGGCACTTGCGGAGGTTGTGTTGGGTATTTGGGGCAACTGCATGAGTTCACAGAGTGTAGATGCAGTTTGGCGAAGGTCTGATTCTTGTGCCATGTTGTATCAGTGAAAGTATTTGTGTGGATCCTCGGAGAAGATGGAGGCATTGTGAATAATTGGGAGCACGACCACGAGTGTGACCAAGGTAAGGAGTTTTCTTGAGTTTGGTGCTGTACAAGAGAGGTTTATCGAGGGACTTCTCGTTAATTACGACTCCGATGACGGGTTGACCGAGAAGGTGTTTCTTTTATTTGGGATGAGGATTGTAAGAAGCTGTTTGAAGAGTTGAAGGTGGTGACCTCTTTGCGCGGTTTTTGGCTCTGCCGTCCGGAGCTTGAGGGTCACATGTCTGACGTCGTCAAACTAGGGGTTGGGTTGTGTGTTGATGCGGGGAATGGGAGAGTGATTGCTTATATTTCTCGGCAATTTGAAGACATGAATTAATTACGGGGCGATCTTGAGTTGTGGCCCGATTTTTTCTTGGCGAGAGTTGGCCAGGTCGTGTATGGGGTTAGATGCGGATTTTCACGATCATAAAAGTGGAAGTACCTCGGCAGAAGAGACTGAATTTAGGCGAGAGAGGAGGTGGATGGAGTTTGTCGTGACTCTGATGTATTATCTAGTATCGCTTTGGGGAAAATGAATGTAGTGGCGGTCTGATGAGTGGGAAGAGGGGAGGCGAAGACCCAAAGGTAGAGATAGGCAGCTTGGAGTTGATCTTGGGGTTGGTAGTGATGGTGAGTTGTTGGCTCAGGTGAAGAGTTTGACCCGTACTTTTTGATCGAATCTTTTATGGAGAAACTGGCCAAAGATTAGAAGTACAAGATATCATTAAAAGAAGTGAGAAGGCGGGTAGATCGGATTTAGGTAGTTGATGATAGTGGAGCTTTGAGGATGAATGGTGAGTTGTTCGTGCCGTATTACGAGAGAGTTGAAGAGAAATTTAGAGCTCATAATGCTTCTTATAGCATCATCCGGAGTAGCACGAATGTATCGGACTTGAGGTTGGTTTATTGGTGGTCTGGGATGAAGAGATTGTAGAGTTTGTGGGGAGGTGTTTGGTTTGTCAACAGGTGAAGATTGAGCATAGACACCCTGCAGGTTTGTTACAGCCACTTCCGATTCTTGAATGGACGTGGAGAACATCACCATGGATTTCTTATTTGGACTTCCTAGATCGTCGAGGCGGAACGATGGGATTTGGGTGATCGTGGACAAATTATTAAATATGCTCCTTTCTTACCGGTCATCGACTAATGGATGGACCCGGAGAGGCTAAGATTTGTTGATCAGTTATTGAGGTGCGTAGGGTTCACAATTAATAGTTATCTAGGCGTGATGCGAGGTTTACTTTGACATTTTGGAGGGGTTTTCAAGAGGCGTTGGGGACCAGAGTTGATTTGAGTACATCTTTTCCATTGAACGGATGGACAATCGAGACGTCATAGGAGACCATGCTTCAGTGGTGTTTGAACAGATGATGAGTTGCCTAAAAGATGGATTCAGCGTACAATAATAGTTTTTCACTATAGTATCGAGATGGCACCGTTTGAGGCATTATAGGCGGAAGTAATGGGACTCGGTTTGTTACTATAATTAGAGTGGGGAAGAAATTTTGTAGTTCAGAGTTAGTTGAAAGATTAGGTAGGAGGATCAATTTAACCATAACAACTTTTGAAAATAACCTGAAGACATCTGAGGAAAATATCTTTGATCGTCGGTGAGTGGACTTATTTTTTTAAAGTTGGTGGTGTTTTTAGAGGATATCTCGAGTGGAAAGGGGTAATGCGGTTTGGAAGGAAGGGAAGTTGTGTCCTCGTTCACAATAGGACCGTTTGAATTACAACAGAGTGGGATCCGTAAAACATCGTTTGGCGTTGCCTCCCGGGATGGATAATTCATAATGTATTCCATGTGTCTTGCTTGAGAGTATGTTTGGGATGATCTAAGTTCTTAGCTACTTCGGTGGAACTTGAGGGAGGATCTGCGCTTTGAGAGCGGTGAGGATTAGCGACCTTGAGGAAGGTGAGAAACAAGGTGGTGGCTTGGTGAAAGTGTTATGGAGGAATCAATGCATGGAGGAGGCGACATAGAACACGATGATGACATGAGGAGCCGTTATCCCATGGCTTTTAGGTGTAGGAGGTAGGATTGTGTAATTGTTTTGTTCATTATTGTATGGTTGCGATTTGTACTAAGTGGTTCTTCGTGGTTGTTAGGTTGAGAAATTTCGAGGTAAAATTTTTATTAGGTCGTAGATTGAAATAGCCCGTTCATTAAGTATTTTAATAATTATTCTAGTTGCTCGTTTTGAGTGTTGTGTAGTAAATTAACTTGTGATCGAATATTAATTATATCGATTGAAATAAAATTCATGTTCGAGGTGTGTTGTTAAGCGAGATGAGTTTAAAACCTTCGCATACCAAGCAGGACTTAATAACATCCCTAAATATGCCCAGCCCCAATCCACTATTCATCTTCATCATCGAACCATGACCCGGCACTATAACTTGTTTGGGCCGAGATCGCCCATAGAAAAGAAAAAAATTCTCCTCCATTTTCTTCTCTTCTTTGTTGCTCAAGTCTACATAAGTTGGTTAGTAGAAACTTTCCCTCGTAAATCCTCACACTTTAGGTGAAAGTTTGTAACTTTTATATTTTGTTAAGTTATGTAAGTTTGACTCTTAAGTTGACTTTGTGTTTGAGACTTTAAATGATATATAGGTATATTCTAAGCTTAGATTATGTGGTTAGAAGTTATAATAATGTCCCGATTTTTTGGGTTGAAATGTGTAATGTTGTTAGTTGACTTTTAGATTGACTATTTCAAATCACTTTAAATTATAAAAGTATATTATTGAACCTTAATATAGTTGTTTGGAGTAAGTTCGATTTTTATGTTGTTAGGAAGATTATGTTAAAATGGGTTGGGTGAAATTGAGTAGTATTTGGGTTTTGGAAAGATTGTTGAAAATGGAGTAGAGTAGTTTGGGGTGGTTGAATTTTGTTGTTTTATTAGTTGTTTTAACTGCAGCTTAATAATCGTTCGACCTAAAGTTGACATAATGGTAACCAAATGTAGAAAGGGTTAGAAAGTTGAACTAAAATGTGTTAAAGGTTAAATTAAAACTTTTAAGTTGAAGTAGTTGTTAACCCTAAATACTAAATGGAGTTAATATGGTAGTAAATGTGTCATTACTTCGGGTATTTTTCGGTTAGAGGTGGAAGCGTGGGAAAACTAACTTGTATTAATTAAGAAGCCAGCGCTTATTATTGCTAGCCAAAGGTGAGTATTTATCTCGCGGGTGTAGATGGAGTACTTTTTTCGTGAATGTGTTGAACTTGGTGATAATTGTGACATATATATATATTTTTTTGTTTGATTATTTAGTATGATTGGTTGGTTGAGTAGTTGGGTTGTTGTGGTGTTTTAGGTAGGATTTATAGGCATTTGAGATGAGGTTGAGTTCAATTAGGACGAGTTGTTTCGGGGTTGTTTTTGGTCATTTGGGTTTAGGGGTGTTTTTTTTTTTTTGTTGGAGTGGCATATAATGAGTTGTGTAGTGGTTGTTGATGTATGTTTGAGTTGTACTTCTCGAATTGTGCCTTATGCTTCGGTATGAGTGTGTTGTATTATAAATTCACGAGTGTGTGGTTTAGATTATGTCGGCGGGCATAAGTTTCTCCACAGCCAGGTTGAGTTGATTATATCTTGGCATTAGTTGTTGAAATCCGAATTTATGTTGAGTTGATTGAGTTGTTTAGTTGTGGGTTGAGTAGTACTAGTGTTGTTGGCAGAGTTGTGGAGTTGGATGGTCTAGTTGTTTAGACGTGATGTTTTACATTGTTGGTTGATAGCGTAGAGTTGTGGACTTAATTGGGTATTGTTGTCGCTGTTTTCTTGAAATGCATGATTATCATTGTTGGATGTTCTTTATTAGAATGTGCATATTGAGTTTGATGGGCCTATGAATTTATGATCATAGTAATGTCGGTACTGATATACCTTTATGATGCAAGCATGATAACAAACTCGCTAATGATATTTCCTTTTAATATGGCCTTGAGTTGTATAGTATTCTGCCATATCTATCTATTTTGTACGAATTTAACTATTCTTATATTACACTACGTGTGGGTGTGGGCTAATTTTCACTCTTGGGAATAAGTATTAGGCTTATAGAACACATCACTGTTGCTTTGGGGCGGCATTTCATTTGTCGGTTGTGGGTGGTGCTTATTTTACGTTTTGGGGCGTTAGGTGTGTTAGGTACGCCAACGCGTGCCTACGTCTGAGCGGCGAGGTGGCCATACATCTCACTTGATCTTGTTGTTTTTATTGTAGTTCGGATTTCTATATTGTTGTTATTTTGAGATTTTCAGACTGTAATGTTGTTGATATTTTGTACATGGAAGATTGTTGTATTTTGGTTGTTTTGTGTGGTTTAAAAATACGACGATGGATCATTTCCTTAAAAACTGTTTTTTCGGATGCATCTTGTTTTTATTGGTTTATTTAAGGACAGGTGGGTCTTTTGAATTTGAGTCATCCATCGAATTGGTGACTCACGGCGTCCCAAAATTTTAGGCGATTCTAACCTCGGGGCGGCCGACACGAATGAATCGTTACATTATTGATATTTTTGGATGTGATATATAGAACTTGAAATTAAAATTAACATTCTTCATATAATTTATAACTTGAGATTAAAAAGAGGCCTTGTTTGAGTTTAACAAAGAAAATACACACAACTACATTATATTTCTTATCCCGTGAGCATATACAAAAATCCAATAGGTTATTTATATCCTGCCAACTTGTGATTTTGTAATACTTATTCAATTACGTGTATATATAGAGAGATTTATTTCTACAAAATTTAAAATACTTGACAAAGATTAATTGGATGACTAAACATAGATTAAATTCTATAAAACTTAAAATAAGTATAAGAGAATATTAGTCTCAATGATTCTTGCAAAGAAAGTGACAATATGTATTTATTACAAAAAAAATAGTACAAATAAATAAAGACATGGTTAAAATGAGATGTTAGTATGTTTTATCCTATTTATGATTAATCATGTTCGATTTTAATAAATTTATGAATGTATCTACTATATAGCATTCTACGACTTTTGATAGAGATGAAACTATTAAAAGCTTGAGTTGTATACTTTAAGTTATATATAAATATTTTGATAAATTCAAAAATTCTAAAGAATGAAAATCTTAGTTATATGTAGTTATGTACTTTAAATTTTAGGAGTATAATTTTATAACTCCTAAAAGACTATATTAAAATACTAAAAAAAATAATACTTGGCATCTCTATTATCGATCCCATTATATATCTGTTTCAAAACAATAAAATGAATTCGCACATTATATTATATCTATTTTTTGTGGTTTGAATTTAAAAATAAATTTGTTGAAATTTGCATTCAACTAGAAGAATAAAAATTCATGTTTATCCTAATTTTAAAAAAAACCTTACTATTAGAATATTTATACTTTATTTATTTGAAGTAAATAGCTAATTATACATATATTAGTAGTATACATAAATTTAATATTAATATTGTGTAGACATGAAAAGTTATCAAAATAAGAATTAATTCATGAGGATGAATTAATTAATTAAAGTGAGCCACAAAAGATGCCGTGGCTAGTTAAGGTTCTCGATTAAACTATAAATTGAAATCAAACCTCGATCGAACAAGATTCACAAATCAAGCCTAAATTCATCGAAATTAAAAATAAGGGTTTCTACATTGATTAACCCTTTATTTGAACTCGAAATAGAGTTCCCGAGAAAACAACCTCGCATTAAATGACAATTAAAATTAGGGCTCGAAAACCCCTAATTTTATTGATTAAAATCAACCATATGGAACATTCTGAAAGCCATGTGGCTCAAAATAAAGAATCTAAAAATTACGGGGTTTAAAATAAAGACTCCAGAAGTTATGTGTTTAAAAATCAAGACTACAGAAGTTATGTGGCTCGAAATCAAGATCCCGAGAGAAGTTGTAATGGTTCAAAATCGAGAACCACGAAAGGTGAGTCGATATGAAAAATGCATTTGACCTAGAAAATGAGACCTTCTTTTTTATGTGAATGAGGCGCCTATTTACATTTGCTTGAGGCAAGTAATTCCTAAATTATCCGGCGATCGAATCTTATCTCAAAATTCAGCAGTCCAATATTGTGATCGCCATCGAACCGGTAATCCATGGGCATTTGAGCCTGAGAAACCTATAAACTTCCCCCCCTCTTTTGGCTAAAAATTCCAGTAAAAACACCGCGTAATTGTGGAAAATATAAAAAAACCTCGAGAGATTTCTCAAGCCTTCCCCGAAAACACTCGTGGTGGGCAGGAAAACACCTCGGTGGCCAAAATAGGCGCTGAGAGTAGAGTTATTAAATAAACGCCAATTCTTGAGTTAAAGCAAAAATCGATGAAATCGTGAAAGTTTCTCGAAAGCCGAATATTCAGATTAAACTCATGTACGATTATTCAAAAACTTGGATACTACACATTTGATAAATATAGGGTTTGATTCATAAAATCCCGGATGTAGGAACATTTGAGCATTCGATCCATATAGTTGGATTACAGGCAGAAAACGCTCTTACAAAGGCCTGTCTAGTTGATGCAGTATAAATGAGGTTAGCTCCACGCCCATATTGATCATCTCTACCAGAAACAAACTCTTAAGGCGTTGTAGTAAAAGCTAAGTAATCTTTGCTTCAAAAGCTTAAATCCAAGTCCCAGTGAGCTAAATCTCGCTTTCAAGTCCCGAGTTAGGTCAAATACCATTATGTCACTTTTCAAAATTAAAGTATCACTTGATCGCTCTACGGCAATGGCCTGTATGTCGTTGTGATGCAATGAAAGCGATCTTTCAGCTTGACAACTTTTGCTTCCTATCACTCCCATCTGGCCTTGACTCAGAATTACTAATCACCGAATCAAGTGTATATCAGGCACAGTCCATCAAGACAAATAAGCTTATCCATTACGGCTCCAACCCGCAAGGTGAGAAGCACTAAATCCATAGTCTACTTGACGTGTTGAAATCAGAATGCATAAGCGCTTGTGATAAAGTCCACATCAGTCTAAAGTAGACCGGAGATCAAGTCAGACCTGAATGGAAGTCCCATATAGCGGCTGCAGAATCGTTGCTAAGTACCGGCTCGGGACCATATCGAAGTCGGACAGTCTTAAGTCCATAAAGGCCAGGACACATATCCGGCTCATAGAACTCGTATCCAAATCAAGTCGGTTCAAGAAGTCAATTCCGGCTCAAATCAGGTGGCTCCCAGTCAAATCAAGCTCAAATCAAATCCATCCAGGCAATCAGACCAAATCAAGCTTCCCGAGTCGAGCAATTTGAACATCGCAATCGTCGATAAGCGGCTTAGGGACTCATAGTTTGGAAAATCGATCCTCTTTGATTTGATAAAACACATGCAACGAGGAATTTCTCCTAGGTGGATTTTATTTTGCCTATCATAAATAATAAAATTCTTCTTTGCATTACGATGCATGGCAGATGGGACTTTGACTACCAGTATTTGTTGACAAGCAGATGTTTCCAAGAGGACTATCCCGGCTCACTCTCCGTATATCGAAGCGAAGTCGTCAGGACAATCCATGAATACGGACCCGGTCAGTGTCCCCTCAGGAGCCCTCTGGAGTCTCTCATTTCCGGGAGCTACAGAAGCGGATCAAGTCGCCAGGCGACTGGCGTGGTATCGGTGAGAACTGACACAGATGAGAGCTTCGGTGAGCAAGCAATGACTCAGCATTGTGGTTACCCCCGATACACTGTGAGGATCTGTGATAGGTCAAATATGTAGACTTCTGGCGCGTGATGATGGTGGCATTCGTCCACGGAAGAATTGATGGCTACTAACGGGGGATAGTTGAAAGCATCTTTTGCAAAGATTTAGCACCAAGATGACTCTGTCGTTCGGATGTCGAGGAAAGATGGCTAATCAGAACATAGAGCCGAGGAAGCATTTGACTGACTCACAAAGTAAGGCGCCGGTGACATAAAATAGGAAATGGGATGACCATCCCATTCCCTCGCGATACACCGGGTTCGTCGCGAGGACCAACGGCGACACAATAGAGAAACATCTATCATTTCGGCCCGAGATGGGATGATTTTAGCGTACAGCTAAAAGAAGTATATAATGGGGGGCAATAAAAGGTCATGAAGATCGAGGTCTTTTTATATGCCTACATAAACTCCCTATGCACTCACATTATGAGACTATTGTCACCAAGTTCAACACTTCCATGGAGCTGGAAATCAAAACAACATGTAGCCCACTTTGTTGGGAGCGTGCAGCAATGATGGGGCTGAAGAGGATGAAATGGTCAAAGCAGTTAGTTCGGCTCCTCGAAAGGGAGGCTGCGTTCAGCGGTATCTCTTGACTTAGGCCTACTCCATAGATAGTTGGGCTCAAGCTGGAAGGCAAATTCCTCGGCCCGGCCCCGATGCGAAGAGGGCGATTAGTATGATGGAGCTAAGCGCTGCAAACAAAGAACAAAAGAGCCCGGTTACATACTTAAATCAACCCGATGGAAAAATCGAACATGAAGTACAGAATAGACTTCTGCCGGAAGTCATCGACCATCGGCATGTGCATCCAAAGGATGCATTGGCACTTACAATATCATAGGAATACTTCGGGACATTCGGTAGGAGAAAACTCCAAGCTTCGAAGAGAAAGCTACTGTGACTTCTAAAATAACCAAATTCACGCCCGGAACTAAGAAGGTCGGGCGGGCGGCTCGACTTGGCAGGCAGGAAGGCGTCTCGCGCTCAAGGATATGCGGGAGAAAAGAATATCACTTCCTCGATTCCGACATCCTGCTGATGTTTGATGAGCTAATGATGGCAAAGCTCATAGAACTCCGAAATCAAAGACAAGTGGAAGCAAATCTAAGCATGGAACTGACTTTTGCAGTATCATGGGATCTTGAGACATGCCATTGAAAAATGCTTCAGAAACTTCAAAAGATGAGTGATGGATCTACTTAAGAAAGGGGCAATTATCTTGGAGGGAAGACAAAGAGTCTCTTCGACCCGCATAACCACTCGCCGTCAAATAAAGGCCCTTTAAGGTCAAAATGCAGAGGCCACTGGGAGAAAAGATTGTCCCGAGGAAAGAGAATAGATTCGCACTACTCGGACTATATAAGGACCACAGCTTTATGCCAACATATGTGTTGAAATCGATGAAGACTCAGCTACGGAAGCACTAAGGGGTGGCCTTGCTTCCATAGTCTCAGGACTTTCGTGATCACGTTATTTGACGAAGACACGCCCGCAGGAAGATGGTACTCGTAATAAATCGCTCTGTTGTGTGTCAGGGCTATGCGAGCAGTCGGATAAGCAAAATCTTTGGTAGATGGAGATCGGTATAAACATCCTTTCCTCCGGACATTGAAACATTGGGCATCTCAATGGAGAAGACTTCTGACGGGTCAGCATTATAATTTAAGGCTTTAACCAAAGGCGGGAATGAACCACAGGAAAAGTAAGTTTCTTATTTGGTGATGAGAGGTGAGCACAGCGTCACAGTTTGGCGTGATAGATGCGAGGTCACGTATAATATTCTATTAGGAATCTTGACATAGAAGTAATCTTTGTCCCTCTGCATCACGATTAGCGGAAGTATTGCGAGGATGGGATTGAGAAAGCGGTCAAAATGGATGAAGATCCATTATGATGAGGAAATCCCTTTGTTGATGCCGAATCTTATAAGAGGATAGGTAAACCTCGGCATGAAGAAGAATTCGGAGGCACTGGACGCCTTCCTCGCCTCGAACAACTATCTAAAACATCAGCGGAGGAAGAGAACACAGCTCGAGCACTCGAAATTTGACCTTGCCTCGGCTTAGCCCGAAAAGGTGGTGGCGTAAGCGCCAGACTAGGTGGTACTTAGTAGGACCCCAAATAGAACATGGAATATGTGTCGAAAGCTTACAACCTCTACTTGAAGGCGGGATGCAATCCCGCCAGAAAACAATGTCATGGGATGTGCAAGTTATTGACAATAAAAGCACGTAGAGTGCGTGGCGCGAGGAAGGTGGTAAGACAAAAAGGATGGTCGATGTGGGAGCTATTTGAGGTTGGGATACACAGGCTCACAACTGTGTCTAATCGATAGGGTGACAAAGCCACTACATAAAGGAGGGACTGAGTGAATGAACTCTACAAATCCAAATAAGTGGCTTGACCGATATTTCCTCGAGTTGGGAAATCTCAATCCCCCAAAGAAAATCAAGAAGAAGTCGGTCTTCCTAGGTTGGGGGCAAATGTGACTCAAAATCGGTCTTGACAGTTGGGAAAACCAACCTCAGAACTCATGGAGGAATCGCGGAAAGGAAAAGCTCTCGTACTTGACATAGAGGAACGAGATAGTACACGCAGCAGGTACGCTTCCAGTCGAGAAGATGCACCCTTGGGAAGCAATGAAGGAAGATTCATGGCTTGACCTCCGCTTGCATACTCGGTAAGAAAAAAGATCTTGAAAGCGGTACATGTGGAGGCGTGAATTCAAAGATGCTCATCCCAAGCATGAATACTCCTTAGAAATGAGCTAACTGAGACTCAGCGATATGCATGAGTTGACCTTGTAGGCTCTACTGACCAAAGAGGCATCCTCGATGAATTAATCAAGAAAAATTGGGATGACCCGATATACAAATACATCCACAAGCAGAATCTTTATTGGAATGATTGTCCGCCTTGGAGAAAGCTGAGTATGAAGATCGCCACCACTTCTGAGGGTCAAGCTTAATGAGAACAAGAGGAAGGCATACGGGCAGGCTACGCTTCTAACAGCAAGCAAATAAAGGTCACAAATCCTTGAAAGCTAATGAAGAGCGGAATTCATGTCCACCTTCCGCCATATCAGTGAGAAGGGCGAAGAGACGGGGGGCATCGTGCACGAACAGGGATTACGAGTGTCATACTTTCGATTTTCTCTAGAAGAATTAGAGGAACTAGGGATCTAACATTATATCTACAAACAAACCCTCACGGGACTACTACTGGACCAAACCAAATAGCATTTGGGCCCGAGTTTCTTCAAGTGGCATAGGGGCCAGGCCCCTTACATATCGTCCACGGCGAGGCGTTATGGGAATGAATGCGTGCCTCGAAGGATAATGCCTAAGTATCTTAGCGAATCCATGATACCTATATTCATGAAAGATGTGGTTGAGACTTCAAACAAGCGAAAACTACGGAGACGGGTAAGACGCCTGAGCAGGTGGCAAGTTTCAAATATTTATAAAGCACACTCGGGGATAAAGCTGTCACACTCTTGAGGCATGAGATAGCATAACCTCCACAGAGCATGAATAGCTGTCAAACCTCTGAGCATGATGATAAAGCATCCCAGCCCTCCTTGGTATGAGGTTAAAAATCCAGAGCCCCAGCAGACTACATTTGGATTCAGTCCTCGAGGAAGTGATTTGAGGTACATAAGGCTTCATGCATGCTCGAGTGCAGCACAACCTGGCAACATCCATTGCTCTGCAAGGTGGATCAATCAAAGGCATACAGCAAAATAACGAGTAGCGACAATAAATCAAATGAAGGAAATACAAGTAGATAGCGATAGCAAGCAAGAATTAGTCTATCAAAGACAAGAAATTTATCTAAAAGTAAAAGATCCTGCAATATTCCTCCCCGAGGCTTCAGTCTATGACTTCTAACTTTGCGGACAAAGATCCCAAATGCTTGGCCCGTCTTGCTCGAATCTTCTCCTCCAAAGTATGAATCTATTAAAGGAGGTACGGATACTTGAGGTCGAGGCAGTAACAAGCAACCGCTCTTGAGCCCGAGCCGTGAAATGCAGCGTGCCTCCGGCATGTTTGCCTCTTGGGCGAATCAAACTAGTTAAATCTTAGAGGGCTATGTCGGAGAACAAATCTGACCAATCTTGGAAATATCAGCTGCGGCAGCGATGGCCGATGTTGGGGCCACGACCGCCACCATCAGAAGTCTCGTAATTTGCCATGAAGATCGGGGAGAGAGACCTCGACTGACATGCGAGGGCACAGAGGGTGCTCGTGGCAATACCTCTTTCATGACACCGTATCAGGTGATTTTCCTTCCAACCTAGTGCATATTCGAGATTACAGAGAAGAAGCTCCAGCACAAAAAATATTATCCGCCTCTTGAGCCAAAGGAAGAACATGGGGAATAGGGGGAGATGACACAGCAACTTCCGTGGCGAAACACTCAGGAGATTCCCCGGTGTCAACAAGATCTGTACGCTCCAGTTCGCTAGCAGACGAAGAGACTTCCACCACCTGCAAAATTCAAGGAAAAGGAGTGACCTCACTAGAAAGAATAAAAAGACAACGCAAAAGGACAAAGAGACTAGAAAATACCTGTTCCTCAACAGCGTTGTTGGGAATCACCAAAGGTATAGGAATCAAAGCTCTCTCCTGAATAGGATAAGCCAAGGATCACTCACAGAACTCACGAGATGAAGAAGCACTCCTTCCGAACTTTCACGTACTTTGGGTCTTATCATCTGTGAAATTGTCCTGAGAAGATGCTTCCTCTTTACCAAACCGATGACTAGAAAACCAAGGAGAAGGATGCGTACTGGTAGGAAGATTAGCACCACTTTAAGTACTTAGGCGAGGAAGCAAGAGGAAGGCATCAAATGAAAAAAAGAACCTATTGAGCCACGATTTATAACCAGGTGACTATTGAAAGTGGTATCGGCCTAGGAGCATTGACCGTTTAACACTCTAGATAAGGCATGGCCAATTTGAGGCCCATGGACAAATACACTTGCATCTCACCGAATGCTTGTTGGTAAGACCAGTACAGCGGTGTATGCTTGCTTTTTGGAAGCGTTAGGGGTTATGAGGGTTCTACTATAATTTTGAACCAACTCTATAAGCATACTAAATGGATTAGAATCTTGGGCATAAAGAAGGCTACGATCGGTGGCTGACCTTGAAACCACTTTGTCGTCAAGAATAAAGGTTTAACTTTCGTCAGGCGAGTAGCGTTCAGTCACCGAGGAGAGCGAAGAAGTATTGTGCAAGTGTCGCGAGGAATAAACTTTACTCTGCGCTTTGCCGTGATGCAGCGCCATCAAGCGACCAAATGCGTTACATTGAGTGGCCGTGTTCGGTATGCAAATAAGCCCGTCCAACTAAAGAGATAATGAGGTCAATCTAAACAAGTCCCTTGATTAAAGTATCCCTTAAGTCGGCTCCATATTCACACCTGAAATTTCTTAAGGCGTATCGAGTGACATGAGCGTAGCTGACAACTGGCTACATCACTCCATCAGTGTAGGCTTCGGAGTCTATCTCGGAATCAGTGTCATATCAAGCGTCACTTATCGAGACAAATAAAGGCATTAAATTTCTGAGAGTCACGAAAGGTGGCCAAATCCATAGTCCACCCATTGCTCAAGCTTAAAGTGTTGCAACTCTTAGATAAGTCCATCGAGTCTAAAGTAGATCAGATCAAGTCCAAGACCAGATCAAGTCCATACAACCCGACACGAGAATCTGTTGCTAAGACTCCCCATTTCGGATCATATCGAAGTCCAGAAGACGAGTCTCAAGTCCATCAGTAGAGACAGATCTCAAACTCATGAAATTTCTATCAATCCAATCAGTCGAAGTCCAAATCGGTGGAAGCTCAAATCGCTCAAGCTCAAGTTCAAATCAAGCTCAAGATCCTTTCTTTGATTCGATAAAAACCTATACACCGAGAACTTTTCCCCGCATGTAAAGGTTTTATTTTTGTACCACCTATCATAAATAATAAAAAAAATTCTTTGCATTACAATTATGTATGTTAAATATTACATATTATTCCATTTTTGTCCACGTGCAACACCCGTAATATATTACTAGTTACAAAGAAAATCAACCAACTGAAAACTGTTTGGCTTATCCCTACTAAAATCAACATTTTTCTGGGTTGTCATTACACTGTGCTTTTGTGCTCTGGTCTATGAGTGAACTCAAAGTCTATATGTACAAAAGCTCGCTCTACTTCACGGAGTTGCTCGAGCTTTTCTTGAAGCGTTTCACCGATATTATGCGTTTTACTCAACAACATATCCTCTGGCAATACAATGTCAACCTCCACAAAATAATGTGAACCAAAAGTATATGCTCTCACAGTGTCAATATGTTGTATTTCTTCGTGGTGGTTCCATATGAGATATGTCAGTTTTGCGAGAAAATCGGGAGGTGCTGTTCTTCCGATTAATGCCTTTACATTCTCCAAGACTGTCCTTGTCCATGTACATATTGTGTACAATGCAATCTGCAACAAATCAGTAAGTAAGGCAAGGAAGAAAACAATTTGAATACCTAAAAGAGAAGCAGATGGAAAGTAATAAATTTGCAACGTTTGTTTTGGTAACTCACCACCACAGCTCCAACGGGATCAATCCACCACTTGTACTTGATTGCTAAGGTTGCTGCTACCAATCCAATTGAGTTAGTAATGACATCGAAAAAGTGATCTTGAGCATATGCTCTAACGATTTCATTCTTGAATCTGCGACAATAAACCATCAAGACAAACTTGACCGCAGTGACAGAAATCATGATCCCAATCATCCACATCTCCTCATCACGGTTCACCTTAGTTTTCCGCTGCTTGATGATGAATTCTTAATGTTAAAACCATTTAAAATTAAAGAATAACTAACATCCCATCCAGAGATGTATATCAATTTTAACTTAGTTATTGTAAGTCTAACCATCAAAAGTCCAATCTATTGTTTTTTTCTCTTCTTTGGGGATTGAGGTGCCAGTAATAATCATCTAAGAAATTAAATCCATCCAACCATTTGCAATCGATATAAAAAAGTTAGATAGGCATACCCCATCGATGAGTTCCCTAGCTGATTCGAGAATGATCTGCAATCCCAGTGTTGCCATTACCGATGCAAAAACAATAATCCCCTGAAAATGTTGAATTGAGCACATTTAATCTTATCGACTAGATGATTAAAGACATTGATAACCACATTAATCATAGTTTCTCACCACAGGTTGCATCCTGTTCTTTCCAATAGGATAGTGATACTGGTTAGGCTTTCTCATAGCATTGGAAGTGAACCACAAGATAAATCCCGAGAGAAGGTCCAAGAAGGAATCCAAAGTCGATGCAATTACAGCTAAAGATCTACTCTCATAGGAAGCGAACAATTTTGCCGTGAATAGGACCGTGTTAGCAATGTTAGAAGCTCGTATAGCCATCCTTTCGCCTTTAGCAAGTTCCTCCATTTCATCCTGCAAAAGGAATTAGTTGGAGGTTTGCTTACATGGAACTATGGAAGAAAATAAATTGCAATTGGGCATATAGTGCATGTCACAACCAACAACGAACCTTTGTTAGAGCTCCTGGTAAACAACCAGATTTATTTATGATCTCCATTTCACTAAAACCTTCAAGAAGTCTTTCCTGCTTCTTGTAATAGTCTGCAATTTTTCCGTGTTTCACTAAAAAAACACATGATCAATTTTAAGTTGACAATATGAACAAAAAAAATCAACCATTGTTAATGTAGTGGCATATCTTCAATCAAAGTTCAAAAGGTTAAACGAGTCCGACTTCTTGTATTAACCCTATTGTTTTGTAACTTGTTACTAAATCTGCAGCGCCAAGCAGAAAAAGCGCCTTGCATTTTCGCTTAAATGCTTATATTACCAGACTATTTTTAGCTGCCTACGCGCCTGGTGATTATTTTTTAAAGACACCGAATTTAATCCTGCACCCCACACACCTAATTCTCAATAGCTTAAACGACTATATTATCCCCTTAAAATACACATTTTAATTTACAGTAAAATGACTATTTTGTCCTCAACACTAAAGAGGTTTTAAATGACTATTTTGCCCCTCCCTCTATTTGCAAGCTTAGTGAGTTGTGTTTCACAAGCAAAACCGGCTCTCACTAAAAAAGCTGCAGAGTTGCTGCCCCCCTCACCCCCCACTGCTCCCAGCCCCCACCCCATACCCCTACTACCCGCCCCCACCCCCTACCCCACTCCCTCTACTGATCTCACACTACCCCTCCATCTAAACCAATTCAAAACAGCTCAATTATCAAACAAATCCTCAACACTCAACAATTCCTCTCAAATTTCACAAACCAATAAACCTCAATAACCCATAACAACAATTCAAACATACCAGACATCTATACCAAAACACAAAAAAGATCACAACTTTTCAAGAGAAAATAAGCAAACTACAAAAAGATTCTTGAAAAACACAAAAGATTCTGAACACCAGCCTCCGCAAGTGAGCAGTGCTTGGCTGAGATCGCCTTCTTCGTTGTTGCACTTGAAGCACAATGTCCCAAATTATTTGTCCTAATTTCTCAAATTATTTGTCCACTTTCCCAAATTAATTGTTCAATTTCTCAAATTATTTGTCCGATTGGCTTCAGGTCGATCGGGCGCAATTTGTAAGGCGGTTAAGCAAATGGAGATAGGAAGATGCTGGACAGGGGCGAGGCGTAATCGAAATAAGTTTCATCCGTCACTCAGTTCAACCATCACAACCATATCAAGAAAACACTCGATCAAGAAACACTCACGGGGCGTTGGGGACACCCCAAAAACCCTACCCCCACACCCCACCAATGGACTCCACTTTTAGAGAAGGAGGCTCGAGCTTCGATTTCCTCAAGGCTGTTGACACAATCCCAACCCAACCCACCGCCTCACCCCACAACCCACAATACCCCCTCAACTAACTCCACCCACCATAGCTGTCCAAAACCACCAAACTGACCACCGACGTGGCGCGGCGGCTGCGGGCAAAGGCGGAGTTTCTCGACAACCGGCTTGTCGCCATCGTCGCTGCTCTTTTTTGTAGGCGAAGGGTGGCGCCAAGTGGTTTTTGCATCGCTTGATAAGGCCAGACGCTTGTCGGTTTTTTTCAAGCTGTATGCTAATGTAGGATTTTTGCATTGTATATAAAGCAATAATTAATGCAGATACAAGTGAGTGTAATATGTATGTTTTGTTCATATATATATGCCGCACTGGTTTATGTTTTGTGATTCATCGATTAATTTTATGTAGCTCGTGGGTGCCTTGATTTCGTGTGTGGCCTCGGTGGCAAAGGGCAACAATATGTTATTTTTGTTTAAATGACATGGCTCTTACCTAAAACTCCTAACTAATTACACTCGCAAATAGGGAGGGCAAATAATCATTTCACACCTTTATGCCTTTAGTGTTGTGACAAAATAGTCATTTTACCGTGACTCAACGTGTATTTTAAGGGTAATAGTCATTTCACTAATAGAAAATTAGGTGTACGGGAGTAAAGGGTGTGTATAGTATACTAAAAAAGTATAAAAAATGCCTGACAAGCTTCTGCCAGCTCTGCACACTAAAAATAGCACAGGGCCACATACACACTAAAAAACCATAATAAAGGTACCCACACATACACACTAAAACCATAATACAAGTGACTCCTTTACCAAAAAGCCAATGGTAAAAACACTTACTTTCCTCCAATACGTATAAATATAATGTTGAGTATTTGAGATCGGACTTGTCGAGTTACGCCCCGACTCCTTAAGTTCCGACGCCGTGGCAAGCGCCTTAATGCATATTTCTATAATACGATAAATATCCGCTGGTCGATGATTCGTTGTTTAGACAAAAGTTGTCTAATGCATATTTCTTGTGATTTTAAGGCATTCTAAGTATGACACTTGTACAACTAACATTAAAAGTACTTTGGAAACCAATTTGTGAAGAGATCTTATATAGAAAGCAAATAAGAGAAAATTGAAACACAACTTTTCTCAAAAAATGTTCTTCTTTGCTTTCAAAAATACCCACGAATTTTCTGCAACTCATACAAGTAGTATCAACTTTTCAAATCATTGTCTAATCCACTAAGAGCATTTCTATACCGAAAATAGTTCTCTAGGAAAGTTTCCTTCCGAGACCGATTCAAGGAAGTATTGGTTCTTACCATTGTTGTATTCTAGTGTAGTTTCCGGGAACCGATTCAAGGAAGTTAGTTATTCTACCATTGTTGTATTCTAGTGTTTTATTGGTTGTACTTCAAGTTTGTAATCAAAGTGTTGTATTATGAAGATTGTAATAAAGATCCATTGTTGTAGTTGTTATTGTTCAACATATACAAATAGGAATTTATCCATCATATACATATTATTTAGTAGATTTATTTTCATTATTTTTCAATTTAGGTTAAATTCTAATTTGTTTGTCATTTGAGTTTAGATATGACTCTGATTGAACGTATCTTCTATTTCGGTGTGTATATTGATTCTCTAGTTTTAATAGGATTAGATGATTATCTTTGTAAATAGAAATTGTTGGTCGAATTGTAAAATTGGTAGTTAGATTTTGATTAAATTAATAAAAATATAGTTAGGGAATTCACTTTTCTTTTCCAAAACTAGTTTGTGTTCTTGTTTCTTGAGTCTTCGGTATTCAAATGTGAATCGATGAATTCTGTTGTTTTGTAGTTTTTCGCTACATCATGAATTCTTAATTCTTAAGGAAAGTCAATGAGGTGTGGACAAATAAAAAAATTTATATGAGGATGCTAAATGCTAAATGAATGAAAAACATTTAGCTGGCAAATAAACCAAATTATTTTTTAAATGTGAATACTAAAATCTTACGAGTATATTTTAATAACAATATTTAATTTTTCAAAAATTTGAAAAGGCGACTACTACTTACTGCTTCTCCTAGTTAACACAACAGTTTAACACCATCTGACGCATTTTCAAAGTGAAAAAGGTGCACGTTCATCTTCCAGTGGAAAATTTGGAAGACATAGCTAATCAACAGACTGATGACCTGTTAGAGTCTTAGAGATAGGTCCACACGTATAATTTATTCATTTACTATGTAGTGCCGTAATGAACTGAGCAATTCCATACCCATTTGATATCCAATTTGACATTCCGTTCGAAATATTAGTGATTCGGACTTGAGTATCACAATTTACCCAATACTTGGTGAAGTATAACCGAACCCGCTCGACTGAGTACCCAATTTTTTTTAGCAAAATGTAATTTATATTTTTAAAATAGTAATACATTTATTTGGGTAGTTTATTACTAATAATGTTGTGAACGTAAGTAGTAATAACTTGAAACCCCTATGAAGTTTAATTAAGCCGGACTTGAATATCATCTCTTGATCGATACCTGAAGCAATTTGGTAATACCCGACTCGATAATGTGACTATCCGACCGAATAATTCGGTTCCCGCTCAAACTCTACTCGTTAAACTGTAAGAATATTATTTAAGAATATAATTTAATTCAAAACCATTCAAATTCTTTCCCATTAAGATGGTCATTAGTAGGATGATTAATTTTATATTAATTAGCAAATTATTACAAATGTTATAAATCTTGATTTTATTAGCTTTGATGAAAAGTTAATATTAAGTTAATTAGAAGATCTGAAGTTTGGCCATCCCTCTACCTATAAATAGCAACTTATTTCCATTTAAAGGTTGTAACACGAACAATAATCATTATTGTAACACATAAACTAAAAAGGGTTATAGGCAAAGAGGGAGAAACGTTTTCTCCATCACGCAACTCTTTGCAAAGTGACAACCTCTCCGGTATGAATCAATTCATTCTAATTATGTACTAACGATTCGTATGTCAATCTGATTATGTTATATTTTACATATATGATAATGTAATTTAAGATTTTAAATTATGTTATGTTTAAATAATTATTTAACATGTGGTATGACATTAAGGTTTCGAATGCATGATTATCCATATGAATATGTTAAAAATGATAAATTGATCAATTATTATGGCCTAAAATATTTTATTATCCGGATAATGTTGGCATTGTTTTATTTCATTTGAAATAGTAAATTGTCATCCAATACGATATACCGTACATATATTGGTACTAATAATACGCCCTATGAATATAATTGGGTTTTCATGAATGTTTAAATTTCTTTATGATCGGTGTTAAACTAGAATGTACTTTAATATTTCCATGAATGTTGAAATTTTTTTTATGATCGGTGTTAAACTAGAATGTACTTTAATATTCTACGTAATGATTCGAAAGTACTCATTGCCATGAATTTATGCTTCCTTTAACTCAAGGCACTCATTCATGTTAAACCGATATATATCGATTCGATTTTTATGAGCCAAGCAATATATTGTCTTTGGCACTAGTGTTTGATTTGGTTTCTAAACATTGCTTGTGCATTGTGTGGTATTTGTCAAATTTCGCTTACGCATCGTGAGGGAATAATAATTAACTCGATTAAAAGAATTCTACCTGCTTTGTCTTATTCCATCACTTAGAAACGGACTGTGAACATCATATTTGGATATTCTTGACTTTGAGTGAATGATAAAATTTCTTAATTGATTATCAAAATGTTCAATTAAAGAAATGATTAAGGCCTCCAAACGATTTGTTCAAGAAACTTATTAATGAAATGATTAAGGAAATGATTATTAAAACGATTAAGGCCTCCAAAATGATAAATATTTAATTGATAAATATTTTAATAAACGAATTAAATGGGATTTGTTCACAGTGCCTATGAATTTTAACGCAGTTCGAATTTCATAAATTTTGGTAAAATTTTAAAGCCTCCAAAAACGATTTTACAAACGTAATTAAATTAAATCAAAAACGAGTTAAATATGGTATTATTGTTATAAATCGCCGATCGGACCAAGCGGTACCCTACGGGCGGCCTGTCGATCGGGCCGATTTTTTTGGTACCAAATGATAGCCGGACGCATTTTACCTACACGGGCGGTGCCGCACGTGCGGCACGACGGCCGACCGCCGTAGGTCGGCCGCCCGAGCCTATATTGATGACATGCGCGCCTCCTAATTTTGAAAAACCCTAATTCGACTTATTCCTTTATTTTGGTTTCTAAAATTATGGGACTAATTATATTTCGGTTTTTATTAATTATTGTAAGCACATTTTTATCACCTAATTTATTGTAGTTAATTATGTGATGACAATTAATTAATTTCTTTATATTATATCTTTTAAATTAATTTAAAAAGCGATATAACAATTACGTAACAATTTCACTACTTAATGTATTTTAGAATATATTTGTGATAAAGTCATTTTCTATAATATGTATATGGTTAATAATTATTGGTAATAATTATTACCTGACATGTATGATAATTGAGTTTATATTAATTAATTTTAATATGTGTAATTACAATGGATTAATTAATTTGATAATTACAAACATGCATTTTCCAATGCCATTTAAAATATTTATTAAGTTCATTTATATGATTTTAATAGTGCCTATATTTTGTAATGGTGATTGAATGGAGGTATATGTATACGACCCATTTATTTATTTTTTTCGGTTCCGCGAATCCGTAATATCAGAATGACCTTCTCGAGTCACATTTTCTTGTATTTATTTATTTATAGTTTTACCTACAAGTCATGAGTCAAGCCTAAGATGGCTAGTATATAAATATTGTAACAAGTGAAGATGTTATCAAGATCATCATTTCACGGTGGTGGTACTGTGACTCGATGGATCCAAAAAAGTACAAGATACAGTTATCTGACTTAAGTTAAGTATTTGATAAAATACTGTAATAGGTTCTGGTGGGTCATATCGTATATCTCTTTGAATGTGCATTGCTACTTGTTTTATTTTTCATGTTGCATGTATTGCTTGATTATGTGCTAGTATTCATGAGTAAAATGAAAACAAAGTAATAATAATCTCACCAATTAAAATTTGAGCAAAGTATCAAGCCAATTTAAGTCACAAGAATCAATTGCATCAATCGGGCACACCGCGATTAAGTGGTGTTACATGTTGCATTTGACATGACAATGGATCATGTTGAAGTGATTTCCACTAACGCCAGGGCTTTCGATGATCAATCCAAGTAACACATTGGTTTAATCAGTACTGCCAACCCGGTTTCGGAGATACAATGTCGGGAAGCATCTGTAAAGAGACGCCAGTCGACACAAGAAAGTTATGTAGTTTTACATAATTGGTTGACAACCTACTATTATAATCGATTCAAAAATGTATGTAGTGTCAGCCGCTTGAATTTAAGTATAATAGATCTTTGATACTAATATATTTCGTGAGATTCAAGTATTAGTATTTACTTTTAAGCAATTTATTTGGTAAGTGTTTAAGCAATTTATAGTTTATCGAAGATGATGGTGCAAATTTTTTGGAGACGTGGTCTCGTGAGTTGAAGTTGTCTTCAAGTTGCACAGATTAAATACGCCTCGTATAAAGAAATTCCTATAAGATCTTCTCGGGGACACCGATGCCAGACGCCGAAGAAATATGAGTCGCATAGTTATGACTCTCTAAACGCAAAGTGTCTTATGCTGCCTGATGCAAGTTTCGTGCTCGTATGATAAAGATTTATATGACATTTATCGAAGCTCTCGAGTGAATCAAGGAGCGCAAGTGCATTACGAGAAATACGAAAATTTTCGTGCTCTCATTGGATCGGCAGCCGAAACACGGCAGCCTGGACAAGACTTGAGTGATGGATCTCGCCAAGCGTGCATCCTTCGGATGCAGATAAGCCCTTCTTAAGTTAGAGTTCTTTATCACCATGAGATCTGCTTTAGTCGATATGTCTAGGTACATCAAAGGCTATAGCAGGTACAAGGTCGATCAAGCCCTCGCCGAGATTCATAAACAAATAACCATTGCTGATGCTAATGAATTTTTGGATATGAACAAGAGGCCTTCCGCTTCTACTGTCGTTGCCTCTAGCGGTAAACGTCGCAAGACAGAAGCGGTGTGGTGAAGCGACACCGGCCGCGTTCCTCTCATATTTGTCGTAATATGTAGGAATTCAAGCTTCCTAAGTAGAAGACTGAAAGAGGGGAAACGGATTCAAGTGCTGAAACGGAGCGAAGGTCATGTGCACTCTCAAGTAAAGAGGGATCCATTAGTTTAAATTCTGCTCACGGCCTTGTTTTAAATCCTATCTCCGTTTACTATGTACCGCGATTTATGTGAATATTATTTCTATTTCTGCTTTGAATAATGATGGCTTTTCATTTTCAATAGATCCCGATGAATTTAGATCACTCGTGAACGGGTAGTATTTAAAAATCGCCTCCCTTCAATATGGTCTATACGCTTAATACGATTAATGAAAGTCATATAACATAAACTTAAAACGGAATAAGTCTAACGACTTAAACCAAACATACCTATGGCATCAAGTAGACCAGGGTCACATTAACGAGAACCGAATCAAGAAAACTCCACTCCTCAAAGTGAATACTGGCTGTTTCGATTATGAATCATACGGAGCAGCGCGAAGTCTTCGCCTTTTTGGGCAAAATGACCAAAATGCCTTTTACTGGCTTAAATGAAAGGGCTAGTGATTTATTGGGGATCATACACACTGATGTATGTGGGCCAATGAATACATCTACAACAGGAGGTTATAACTACTTCATTACATTTACTGATGATTACAGTAGATACGGTTTTGTGTATCTGATGAGACACAAACACGAGTCCTTTGAGAAATCTGGGGCGAGTTCCAAAATGAAGTACAAAACCAATTGAACAAGACAAAGATTCTCTCGTCCGATAGAGGCGGAGAATATTCGGGAGTCACAGTTCAATACTCATCTTGTAGAGCGCTGTATCAAGCTTCACAACTCACTCCAAATAGAACGCCACAACATAAACGGGCGTGTCCGAAAGGAGAAATCGAATCTCTTCTTGACATGGTTCGATCTATGATGAGCCTATCCGATCTACCGCTTAATTCTCTGGGATATGCACTCCCTAAGCTGCACTTACCTTAAACATGTCCAACCAAGTCAAGAAATAACAAAAACTCCCCTATGAACCTGTGGTTCGGGGAAGATTCCCCAAGTTTGTTTTCTAAAGATTGGGGTCGTGAAGCTTATGTTAAGAGATTAACAAAAGATAAACCCAGCCCAAATCCGATAGATATCCAAGGGAAACAATTGGTTACTACTTCTACCCTGCTAGAGAACAAAATCTCTATCGCTAGAATGCGAGTATTCCTCGAAAAGGAATATTTGTCCGCATGACTGTGGCACGGTGTTCATCTTGATGGAAGCCTCGGGTCGATGAAGTCAATGTTCTTATGCATCTAACGCAGGCATCTCGACACACCACAAGAACAATTGGAACTCTTCTTTCATGAAGACTCCACTCTTTGATCCACAGAAAACCGGTGCTAATCTCAACCCTTAGTAGATCCAAATGTGGACGCTAACAACTGCAGTAGCTAGTATGGGCGAAGCTTTCATCATTGAAAGTGACGGTAGCCCACTTCTTACAAAGAATCAATGCATATCAAGGATGCCGACAAATGGCAACAGTCATGCACCGAGATGGATTCTATGTACCAAAACCAGGCTCAAGTCCTTGTCGATTTACCAAACGGGCCCGCCCCATTGAACGAAACGGCATTTAAGCAATAAAACACGATAAAGACCTTTAAACGTTGATGCTTTTCAAAGCTGACTTGTAGCTTAAAGAAGGTTTCAAAAACAAGTCTTTACTAAGTGACTATGACGAAATCCTTACTCACCGCTGGCTACGCTTAAATCTATCCGGATAATCTTAGCTACTCTGCATTTCTTGCATTCATGAAATATGGCAAATGGATGTAAAGACCGCTCTCCGAATGGAAATTTAGAGGAAGATGTGTACATGGTACAACCTCCAGTTTTTACATGTCCTAAAGGACTCCAAGAATACGCAAGTTGCAAAAGTCCATTTTATGGTCTTAAGCAGCATCCCGCTAGCTTGAATCTACGCTTTATTTAATCAATCAAAAAGAGTTTGGTTTCATCAAGAACGAAGAATCTCGCAAGGCCAAAGCATGTAAGCTGGAGTTACGTATCATTCATAGTCCGTATGTCGATGACATGGCTTCCTATTATTGAAAACAAATCTAGAGTTACTAAACTCAACCAAGGATCACTGCAGTAAATGTTTCTCAATGAAGGACTTAAAGTAAGCACAATATATACTGAATAAAGATCCACCGAGATCGAGTCGATACTTATGTGAATAAGGCATCGCAAAGGTTCAAACATGAGTAATTCCAAGAAGTGGGTAATCTCCCCATGAGACATGGAGCCAACTACCAGCCGGTATTTAAACGTAACGAAGGACATACCTTACGCCCGCTATGATCCATCATGTACGCCATAATGCGACTAGACCGACGTAAGTCTTGGCGCACTAAGCGTAACCAGCCAGATACCAAACTAACCAGGAAAGCCAATGGAAGTGGAAATGCATCTCGCTATCCGAGAAATAACCAAAAAGATGCTTCATGGCATTTAAGAAAGTTAGCAGCCGATGGTACACCGACTTCAGCCAACCTGACAGATCATCGCCCCACTGTATGTATTTTGTCTCAACGGTGGAGCAAAGATTCTCGGAGGAGTTCCAAACGTAGGCATCATGCCAATTCGACCACGCATCCTAGTGCACATCAGCAGCTGGCTCGGCCGCGAAAAGAAGCATGTTGATGTTGAAGTTCGTGACCGAATCCTCGTGTACCTAGCATCGGTGACCAGTGGAGTTGTGACAATATCGGGGCAATAGCTCAAGCTATGAACTCCCGAGCACATCACAAATCCAAGCACGTACCGAAAGTATCACCCCGATTGCAGATAGTGCTCGATAGAAAGGACATTGCCAAAGTATGTGTAAAGTAGAAAGAGAGGCCATTCTGCCGAATTTCCTTTGCATTAAACCACTAAGTTTCAAATCATGATTTAGCATGCAAAATAACATAGGTCTTGTGACAGACGTTTGAGTCAGCGTTAGGTTAAGTGGGAGCCAGATGTATCTATTGTGTTAACAAATATTTGAATATTATTGCTTCTTATATTTTAATATATTTGTTTGCTATGTGTCTATATGTTAAAATTTACATATAATATACCATGTGAGTCTCGCTACCAAAAAACTAAAACTAACACGCGATCTCCGCCATCACCGCCATCAACAAATCACAAGAAATTAAAACTGTATTATTTAAATTCATGAATAAGAACAAAAGCTCAATGAATCAAAAAAATCCAATCTTTGATAGTTCGATACATATTAGAGCTAAAATATGTCAACCCAAAACAATTACCATGTCTTTTCCCCTTCAACCTCCCCCACCATTAACAAAATAATTTTTTACTCTCCCAAAATCAAATCAACCCAATTTCATAGGCGTGGATGCCATGATTGTTTTGTCAGGGTCATGCTAGTCAGGTTCATACGTGGTTGCGGTTGCGTAGGTAAGAAAGGGCGATTTTAAATCTCTGTTTGTTTGAGGTATGGCTAGCTTGTGTTCATAGGGATGTTGTTATATTATTAATTTAACACTACACCCGGTAGAATTCAAGAAGTCGCTTAAATCGAGGCGTGTCTTCTGATTTCATTTGATTTGATTTTGTGATTTTTTCGGTAGTGGTTGAAGGGTGGAAACGGCAGCAACGTTGGGGATGCTGGTGGGTGGGGAGGAAGAAGGATAGGTATGTTTAATTTTATTTTGTAATTAATATTTTTTGTTTTTTTAGTGTTTTGGCTAAAATACCCCTACAATCAGTGTTTGGACGGCCAATTTGATGGTCGGATCAAATTTGTCAATTACTGAAAGTTGAGTGATTGAATGAGATACTTTAAAAATTAAGTGATGGAATGATGAATGACATGAAAAGTCGAAAGTGGGATGACAAGGTTAACCCTATTTCAAAATGTGCTCCCTTATACTTTTAGTCCCTACTGAGTAATGTATGTTGGAAAAATAAAAAATAGTCATTTTAATATATGATAACATACCATTTAATATTTCGTTTTGCTCTTATGTAGTGGGATAACATAATCATTTAATCATTTCACCGCTAAGTGTTTTCAGTGATAATATAGTTATCACTATGTATTTAGCGTGGGAAATTGCGCCTGTATGTCAAGTGCCAGACAAGAAGAAAAGTTCAGATTAAAGCGCCTGCATAAAGATAGAAAGTTTAGGCACCACACATAAAAAATTAGAAGATAGTTTATTGGGACTTCTAGTCAAAAGCCTTAAATTTAGCATTAATAATTAATTAGCATTAACAATTATTAAAATATATTAAAAACATAATTAAATTTTCTCTCTCTCTTCTCTCTCTCACTCTCCCTCTCTCTCTCTTTATTATTTTCTTTCATTTTACAAATACTTAGGGCTATTAATATATTCCCTTTCACTAATTATTTCATTTGTCTTGGTCAGAAACATACACGTATTATATTTACTGGTGAATGCCAGATTAAGGCGATTAAAAAGCTTATACCTTCAAAATATATTGAAAACATAATTAAATGTTGTCTCCCTCTTATTCTCTTTCATTCTACACATACTTAGGGCTATTAAATATATTCCATTTCACTGATTATTCCATTTGTCTTGGTTAGAAACATACACGTATTAAATTTAGCATTAATAATTAATTAGCATTAACAATTATTAAAATATATAAAAAATATAATTAAATTTTATCTCTCTCTTATTCCCTTTCAGTCTACATATACTTAGGGCTATTAAATATATTCCCTTGCACTAATTATTCCATTTGTCTTGGTTAGAAACATACACGTATTATATTTAGCATTAATATTAATTAGAATTAAAAAACATACACGTATTGAATTTAGCATTAATAATTAATTAGCATTAACAATTATTAACAATTAATTCTTTACCACTATTTCCTAAATTCAATTCTCTTTCCTGATTTTTATTTTATTTTTATTACTTCTTCATCGTGGAAATTCCTCTCTTCATACCAACTGCATCGACTACCATGGATATGAATGGATGGTAATTGTAAACACTATCATTTGTTGACTATGACTTCATTGGATACTTTAAATGAAGCAGTTACAACAACATTGTAGTTAGCCCTAATATGCAAATTATATTTATATTGATGACGGGTACCTTTATCTAGTTGAGGTTTTTCAAATGTAATTATTCATTGTTGTGGGTAATTAAAAAATTACATTAGCACTACAAACAAGGAGTGCAAGATTTATACATATAAAGACATATTTAAAAATTAACAATATCAAAATTGCTCCTTTGATCCTTATATAATAATGTGATAACATTTGCATGGGTTCATCAACTACTCATTTTACCTGGAACAATTACGTAGACCAATATCATTTCAATCTAATTTCCGAGAACAAAGTAATTGTCGCATCTTTTAGACCAATACATGTGGGATCAAAAGTTGGAGTGAATTTATTATGATACGAGTAATTTAAAAGATTTTCAAATTTTATGAAACAGACAAAGCTTCCCTTTAGAATGGAAGGAGTAGTAAACAATTTTCCAAAAAAGAATACACATACTTATTAGGCATACATGGTTCGTTTGGGTGCTTTTGACCTATTTTAAACCGATCCGATATAAACGGGGTTTTTAAAAAAAGTCATAACTATAACCGTTTATTCAATATCTAAACCATGCGGTTTGTGGTTTTAAACGCATAAGCAAATCATAATTACGTATCAAAAAAAAAATATTTGTAACTTCAATTAGTTAAAAAAATTACATTCCATCCGTCCCACTTCATTTCGACAAGTAAAAAATACTTTATTAAGAGCTTCGATTAATATTATTAAGTATACCCCCAAAGGAAATTTATCAAAAATACTTTAATTAATCATGAAAAACAAAAAAAAATACTTTTATTAATTGATAAAAGTTGAAAGATCAAGATAGCCGCAGATTAATTCTATAATATCAAGAAAAAGTTAGTGCTTATAATTTTTGCTACATTTATCAAGAAATTTATCGATGGAATATTATTCTTTTTAAGATTAAACTAAAAGTCATCACAAATATTGTTTAATTATTGCATTCAATAGCAATAACAAAAAATATTCAAAAATTCAACGTCTAGTAAAAATAAATCGAATGACGCTCTAATATTGAAAGCAAAATAACAAATAAGAAACTATGAAGTAGTATTCTAGTACAAAGTAATAATCTACTAAATATCGATCATTTATCGGAGCAAACGACGTGGGCCCAAACGTAGTTATGTAATCGTTAGATTTTTAGTTTTATATTATTTATTATTATTAATTATTATATTAATTATTAATATTTATTTAATGTATTTTTTCTTATTTAATTACAATGACAGTTCTATTCGGTTTTTATAGCTTATTAAAATGGCAAACTGCCAAACCAATTAATATATAATTAAAAAATCAAAATCAAACTGATTACAATTGTCTCAGATTGTATTTTCTTTTGGTAGGGATTTCGATTTGTAATCTATCAGATCTGATTAGTTATTTTGGGGAATGGACTTCAATTTCAATTGATGTATATGTCTTCCTAATTCAATTGTATTTGTAATAATTCTACAATTTATAAATTAATATCAATCATCGATTTAAATAAAAAAAAAATTATAACCAAAACCGAATCAAATATTTTTAAATCTACCATATCAGTTTGAATTGAATTGGTTTGGGCGGTTTGGTAATTTGACTGCACAGCCATAATACTTACTAACCGTGAAGATGTACTTCTTCAAACTCAAGAAGAAGAAAAATATAATAAGAGTACTATAATGAACAACCGTATTGTGGAGTTGAAGAAAGTGGCACTGTTAAAAAATATGTTTACGTATTTATAGTGAGTAAAGGTGTGCAAGTGCGAAAATAAAAAAGCATAACGAATGATTCCAAAGTTTGATGTCAAGTGACAACATATATTTTGATACAAAAATAACACAAACAATTGAAAATATTGGCAATAGTAAGATGCAAACACTCACTAGGGGTTCCGGCAGTGGAGCGTTCAGGTAGCCGGAGCTCGCTCAAGTTTAGCCTCCAGGATTTTTTTCCTCCACCATCGTCCGCCGTGGAAGCATGCTGCGGCAATTGATCATGTTTGTCACTCATCTTTAATTTCCCCTTGTGACACCCAAAGATACTTAGCTGATCAATAATTAATACAACTGCTATAGTAAGCAATAATAATTATATATAGAAGTGAATGTATAAATTATTATTATTATGAATTTTGTCCAAGAGATTTTTTAGATTTTGCCTTCATGATATAATGGGTGTGAAAAGTTCTCGTGTTTGTTCGTGAAATCCTAAAGATTTACGTAACTAATATCGTCAATGCAAATAACGTTTATTAGTGTTTTGGAACTACTGCCCCCCAAACCCCTGAAATCTGCCTCCACTTAATCGGCTTATAAATATCATTTATTTATGAATAGTTATCCCAATTAGTGGATGTCGATGTTTAAATTTAGATTATAGGAAAATTCTTTGTCGATTACATCGACTTGTAAGCACATAAATAGGCACATGTATTATGTATATACGTAGATAAAATACTATATTTAAACTTACCAAATTACTACTTTCTTTATATTTATATTTATATGTATCAATGTGATTAAACTCTAATATCGGTGAGTCATATATGAAACAAGGTTTGGATTGAATTTTTTTTTTGTAATCGATTTGGTATTTACTATGCTTTTATTAATATCCTCCATGCACGGCAATACGGACAAAAGATTGCATTTATTAGTGTATGCAAATTAATGCTTGAAAGTAAAATACCATAGAATTGTAATTTTGTCAAAGTGTTATTTGGTCCATTGAATATATGCAAAGTTTTCACACTGAAACTTTTTGGTAATATACTGTGTCCATTATCTATATTGATATTACTGTAGAAAAGAATAAATAAATCCGTTTCTTATACTTTTTAATAATAACTCTTGCCTTTTTCTCTGTCACGTAACCAACAAAAACATTATATTTGCGAAGACATATACAGGTGTTCAACACATACAAGGTAATAATGGAGTATGATTCGTTCAAACTGAATAGCTTAATACTCGGAGTAGTATACAACTATTAGTAGCTCAATACTTATCATCTATTATTGTGTTAACCAATAGACCTTTTATCATCGATTCATCATCATATGTTCTAAAAAAAAAATTGGTTTTAATTTCCTATCAATCATTTTATTAATAGTTTTATTAAAACTATTACGATCATTAAAGTTAGATAAAAATGATAATTTGAAAAAATGAAGTTTAAGTTTCATTAGTATTTGAGACTTTAAATTATGATGATTCTTGATAAGATTGTTTTGAATAGATGTCTTTAATAATTATCCTTTTAAAAATAAATTATTTTATCTTGTTTTAATTAATAATTTATTAATAAATATGACAATATACGTCCCGGTTGATGACTATTTTCTAGTCTATATTTGTTATCGTCGAATTAATTTATTATTGACTCATGATCGGTTGACAGACAGGTTCTAGTCATGTTATCTACCATCGAATTCATTAAATTACCATCGGTAGGCCCGAACATTTATAGTCCATTTTATCGATTAAGGTTCCTTTGAATCACTAGCGGATTAGGTAAATGCGTAGCCCAGAAGTCGTATATTTTGAGTCAGGAAAGATTTAGTTCAAAATACTTGTGGATAATATTGATAAATGATGCAAGTTGGATTATGAAAAGGGGGTGTCGCGTCCGTGAATGCCTTTATATCGATGATAAAATATGTTTTGACTAATGAGTTTCTGTTAGTGAAGTCGAGTGGAGCCCGTTGTGGATACCACTTTGATCTTTCTGCCGACTCTGATTTCCTTGGTCGGGTTCCGTAGAGGCGCGGTTGGGGTGGTAATCCGTGGATACCCACTTTAGGTCTTTACACTGAATATTATTTACGTCGGGTTCATGGCCAGCGATTGAGGTGGTTCATTAGTGGATTCCTTTTAGGTCGTCTGTTTTCCTTGTCAGGAGAAAACCACGGATGAAGATGGTGGCCTTGGGTTTTAAGGCACAAATACAAATTTATAGATCCGTATTCAAAGGGTCTCGAGAGGTCGGAAGAGTTGACATGGCCAAATATTTGATAATCATGTTGGAAGTTCGAGGAAGATCGAGAACTTTGGGGTGACAGCCAATCCAAATTAGGGTTTTGAATATTCGAAGAATTTCTATCATTCTTGCCATTATTTTGAAAAATATGAAATCGTATGAGTTCATTTATGAGATTTAAAGACTTCATATAATTGAAATATCTGGTCGATTCGTAGAAATTGAGCTTTATGAATTTGATTCTGCGATTTCTTGAAGATAACCACAGAAACAAATCAAATCGAATCTACGGTAGTGTAAAATTAATTGAATGCTCGAGGAAAATTTGGCATGTAAGTCTCACAATGAACAAATTTATATGAAAGATGTATTGTATGCCTCTAATTGAATGATAGATTGAATCGTTGTACGCCGTATCTTATCTTGGAGCATGGATAATTTCTTAGCACCAAATATTTTTGTTACATGTTGCATAAAATTGCTAGTGTTGAAGTGGTAGTATTTTCATACCCATGATTTCATAGTAATAATAAGGATAATCATTACATCACGAATAGGCTATTGACATATATAAATTGATTATCGATCTATATCAGAAGAGTTAATATTTGTCAAAGTGAAGTAAAGTCAATTGATGGTTCAGGAATGGCTAAAATATTGTTAACTGAAGTAACACATATATGTATTATTAAAATCACAGTTTCTATCAAACAACAAGTTTGATTGGCTAGCATGTTGATTGAACCGTCGGATGAGTTATGATCTGAAATAATGATTAAAATTTGATTAGAGACTCGTTAAAGAGTCAACAAATTATTGAGTTGAAAGACCTTATGTGAGATACATGTTGTAAACTCTCGATGGCTTGATTGGGGCATGTTGAATTACATGGAAATACATGATTGATCATTGAGAAATATTATTACATGTAGTGTCGACGATCGCGTCGAGCAAATTATCATAGAACTCTTGATATAATTGGTTTGATTTAGAAACCAAATATTTTACCCTCAATTATAAATGTATAGTACATTACCAAGAGTATCCACAAATGTTGATTTTTTGAATACTATTATACCCAAAAGGTATATATATATCTTATTATACCGAAGGTATGTAATTAAAGTAATAGAAACATACATAGAATTGAAGTAGAGATTTCTATTGTGATATATCAAATGTTTTCAACATTGAGGAAAAGAACATACAACTAAAATAGAATATCTTGAAATGAAATATCCTTCGCTATCGATCCTGAGATGAATAAATATGAACTTCGGATTCGAAAGTTCAAGAATAACAAACGATTGAGGATAATATGAACGAAGTTCACTACCAAGCAAATATCTGACCTCGAATAGTATTGAAATTATATGCGATCGTAAACACTGAAAATAGAGTGAAGGGATACGAAGAACCATTTGTAGTCCAAATAGTTCCACGTCAGGTCTAAAAAGAAGAATATTTAAAAGATGAATTACATAAGATGATTACTTCGAGAAGAAATAGATGAATAATATATCTCGTGAATATGTTAAAGATATAATAAATATGCGGAGACATACACATATTGAAATTCATAGTGCAGTGAGATCTCGATTATCGTAGATATGGTGGAACTACATGGAAAAGATTGTCGGAAGCAATGAATATTGAACATAATGAAATACATATGATGAAAGCGATATAGGGATCATAAAATTATCTCTTGAGTGAGTAGAAATATGTTCATGAATACGAAAAACCTTGTCCAGTAGAGGAAACTCACTCGCTGATGTAAGTAGAAAATTTATATTTGATATACAATGAAGGCGATACTAGTGCAAGATATATTGATATACGTGAGAATAAATGACATATGATGTCTTATACCCAGCTTAAATGAGTTATAAGGTAATCATCCTTGCTTTTGATAGAAGAGTATAAAAAATAATATATGTTTGGTATCAACAAAATATGACCTCTTGATATGCGTACTCGATTTATGATATAAGTACTAAGAAATAGTATACATGACATGTATAAAGATTTATGATGCTAGAAGCACATATAAGTTTATGATACCCACAATTTATATTTCGAGGAACCTTTCGATTGAGTTAGTATGAGAAATATTTGAATATATTTAAAGCCATCCGGAAAGATAGATTACAGAACTTTAGACTATTATTAGATATTCATTTGCATTTTATATATTGCATGAATATACAGAATCTATCGATAAATTGTCGCGCCATGTTTAAGTTTGACTATATTATATGCTTTATGTGATTATATGATTTATTTATTTGCTTATTATGTGACATGAAATATTTAAATTATCGATTGTATGTTAGTTTTGATAGCCCTTAATAATGATTGGTTATTTATCATGTTGATGACACGAATAGTCATGATACTACGAAGATCAATTATAACTTATAGACTCTAGAAGGATTGAATGACTAAATTATCATGACTATGTTAGTGCAGAAAACTCATAGAGTTATGGTGCTAGACAAATAAGTCTACAAATGGATTTGGAAGAAATACTTGTGATGGTATGACTCCTTATCTGCAGTGACTTGACTTTGAATATATATGAAACATGATAAAATGTTTAAATCTCAACAATGAGATTCATAAGGACATATTAGTATCTCGTTTGAAGATATAATTTGGTCTGAAGTACCCGATTCTAATGTATTTCTTACAAGCGATACATGATTACATAATCATGCAATATTGACAAGCAGCTTGTAGCGTTATTTAGTTCTACTTGAGATAATCTAAGCGTGATCTCGTCGGGGAGATATTATGATATAGAATGATGATGTCAGGGGGGAATCTGATATCGTTGTTCTCTTTTCCATTCATAAGTTTTTCCAGCAGGTTTTCTTGGTAAGGTTTTTAATGAGACAATTATAGGCGTATCAAAGAAATATAGTCTTTTATTTTACTAGGTTTTATCCAGCGGGGTTTTCTAGTGACTATTTAACCAAAGATGGTTATACGAATGATCTTACATGGCATTGTATTTACATGTAAAGATCGGGAGAAAAGTATATGAAAATGACCATTTATGTTTTATGACTTAAATATTATTGGAACTCCTGAAGAGCTTTCAAAAGTTGTAAACTGCTTAAATAAGGAATTTGAGATGAAAGATCTCGGACAAACAAAATTTTGTCTTGGGCTATGAAATAGATCGCTTGAATAAAAGGAATATTTGTATAATAGAAACTTATGTGAAAAAGTTAAAACAATTTTCTTATGTATAAGTCACATCCATTGAGCACGATGGTTGTGAGATCGCTAGATGTGAACAAAAGCCGTCAGGCCTAAAAGAAAATAATGAAGAACTCTTTGGTCCTTAAGTCTTGTGGAGGCTATTTAATGTATCTACGATCATCTGAACTGAGACCTGTCATTTCTTTGTTAATCTATTGCTTGAAGATATAGTTCTGCACTGACTTCGTAGGCATTGGAATGGAGTTAAACAAATTCTTCGTTACGCTTAGAATTACTGATGGATATGGGATTTTTATTCAAATCATCGAGGAATTGGGCTAATCGGATGTCTTGATGCGGGATATTTGCTCAGTCCCATGGAAGATCCTGTTGGATATTTATTCACTAGTGGTGGAACCGCTATTTCATGGCGATCTATGAAACAAACTATTCGAACCATGCGGAAATATTAGCAATACACGAAGTAAGTCGTGAATGCGTTTGGCTAAGAACTGTGATCCATCATATCCAAAATACGTGTGGATTATTATCTGAAAAGTTGGTCGGCGATACGTATGAAGATAATTACGGTATTAATATTACGATTAAAAGGAAAGAGATATATCGAAAGGAGATAGGAAGCGAAGCATATTTCACCAAAAGTGTACTTTGTGATCTTCAAAGAATGAGGTGAAATAGATGTCAACCAGTTCGATCTTGTGATGTCGCGGATATATTCACTAAATCAGTCCTACTTGACATTGAAAAGTTGTCCAGCATGGGACTAAATGAGCTAAGGGATGTTGAGTGATGTGGTCATGAGGGAGTGTCTGGCGTTGTACTCTTTTCCTTCGTCGAGTTTTTGTCCCAGATAGTTTTCTGATAAAGGTTTTAATGAAATGACATTATAGCGTATGTTGAGAATAATGCACTCTTTTCCTTATTAGGTTTTATCCCGAAGGGTTTTCAGTAAGGTTTTAATGGCATGTTTCTTATGATTGAACATCGAGGGAGTGTTATGAATAGTTCTCTAATTAGTGGATATCGATCCTTGGCTAGATTATAGGGAAGGGTTCTTTGTCGATTATCGACTTGTGGAAACCCCATAAATAGAAATACATACATTATGTATATCATGAATAAAATGTCTCTTCTCCCATTCTCTCTGCTTTTACTTATAGTTATATTTATAACACCGTTGATATAAATAGAATCTTTTTTATTGGGTCAGATGCGGCTGATAGAGCGATGATCATTAATTACATACCTTTTGTCTCTCCGTGGGATAGTGGCCGTGTCCCCACTTGGCTTGGCCTTAATACTTCTATAAATATCCACTATATTTGAGGTTGAGAGTAATGTCATTTTAAAAAATGGCGATTAATATAATTAAAGTCTTGGCTCCACCGCACCAATTCAACTTTATCGTGATTGATTACGATCGAAACGATCGTGGTCAAATGCGGAGGCCCGTGACGTCATCGACCGTCCGACATCGAGCCCATCCGAGCCTTTGACATCCTCGGCTAGGTCGGAACCATGGACTCAAAATTGACTAGTAAACGGGAGTAAGCGCAGTCCTTGAACACGTCGGGCGAGAGCCGAGGACCCGATCGGACCACCGACTCAATTCCGTCAGGCCTTAAAGACGGATAATGCCACCATAGTGATCGCCGATGCGAGGGTAAGATCAAAGGCCTGTGTATTTGGATCGAGGGCAAGAGATGTGAGAGATATCTATGGCCCAAATCCACCAGTAGATGGGCCACAAAAATCCACCACGTCGGTGTACTTAGATACGTGAGGGATCGGCGATCCTTTCAGCAAAATAAATGGATCATCTTGTAGTGAGAGCAGGAGACATCTTCAAGGGACCTTTGGTAAATCCAAGGTTCCCTACCATCGCCCGTTACTCGGCGGCAGAATCCTGCATGTAACTGTGCTTTTCGAAGGTGCGGGGATGGCGTAACCCCCGAAAGGTCCCCTGTTAGGGAAAACCGATCGTGGAGGAAGGGAAAACCGATCATGCGTAATGAAAGGTCCCCTTATAAGGAGCCCGTACAACACAAAGACAAACGTCATGGCTCGGAATGTGATTATGTTCCTCGGCCGGTATGATCTTTGAGGCGATAGCGATAATCTTTGGGATTCTGGCAGTGGATGAAATCGGGCGTTGCTTAAAACGTCGCTGACCGAGGGAGTTCAATCAACCGTCGTTGTTGCCATTTTGGTAGTTGAAAGCGTTGCGATGCGAGAGGGTTGGAATGCCAAGTTTAAAACTTTTAAGCGGACATGGAGATCCCGGTAATCATAAAACTTTCCATTCTCGGTATCTTTTGGGCAGTGATGGCAAAACTTCTGCGAGGGCGTTCTTTGAGTAGTTTATTAGGGGCCAGAACTTTGAAATGGTTCCTAGTGCCATCGATTCCATCGATGTTTGTGGCTCTCGTGGAGCTTGTTCATGGATAAATATGGAGCTTGATGAGTGGCGTGAGGATGAAAGAACCTGCATTGGAATTCTGGCAAACCAAGGGAAACTTTGAGGAGCTTTGCCACCCGATTTGAAAAATTGCTTGATATCCCTGATAGCCAATGAAAAGTTACCATGATCTCGTTCTTTTCGTGGATTAAGATATGGCCACTCGAGAAAAATTGTTGGAACCTCTTGTATGTCTGAGCTAAAGTAATCGATATATCATTGAAAAGTGAAACTTCTTTCGGATGAATACTTGAGCAGTCCGGAAAAGCGGCGAGGCCAGGCACGGAGAAAAAATCATCCCCAGAGGGGGCAGATTATTGGGATAGCCTCCAGGCCAGAGAAGCGATACGCCGGAGGCAGTGATATCTCCCGGAAAGAGTATGGCGGCGGCGTAAATTTCAAGTCGAGAGTCATATACACCGTTAGAGAGTGCGGTGGGAAGAATTTATACCTGATTGGAGGATAAGAATACTCCCAGAAAAATAAAATCTCCTCCCAGGCCGGAGGGCGAGAGAAAAAAATATTGCAAGCTATCGCCAAGGATCATGGCCATGACACCGACGAATGCCGGTTGCTTAAAGCGGAGATCGAAAAGCTGATTAGTCGGGGTCAGCTACGGGAGTTTGTGAAAAGGGAAAATGGTAGCCTGAGACGGAGAGGGCAGCCACGCTTGTGATGCTCGCTTTGAGAGCGAAATGATCACAGGTATAACCGGAAGAGTTGATACGATTTCGGGAGGAATAGCAGGAGGAGGTACCTCGAATGCTCCGATGACCATATAGATCGAGAACCGTCTCACTTTTCGAGCTTGAGGAACTTGTGGAATTGGGCTACAGTGACCTACAGTCGTTACCCCCATCATGCTTGATTCACTGGTGGCACGAATCTTAGTTGACTTGGTAGTTACGGATATTCTCTACCTACAAGCTTATGATCGAATGGGACTCCCCAGAAAGCATTTGAAACCGGTATCTACTCCGTTGACGGGGTTCGCGGGGCATTATATGCCGTGCTGAATTGGATAATAGCAGTAGGCGAAGCCCAGGGAAAACGACGGTAAGAGCTTCTTTTATAGTTGTGGACATCCACTCCTTCGTGTGGACTCATCGGAGCCGTTGCTCGATGCTCTTAGAGCGTGGTTTCGGCTTCATCACGAAGATGAAGTTCCCCACTAGTGGAGGAGTGGGAGAAATTTCCGGAGACCAAAAGAAGAAGCGAGAATGCGCTACCCGGCTTTTCGATACCGGGCGTCGCTCTTGCCCGTACCTCACAACATAAAAAGAACTAGAGATGCTTGTGCCTGTTTGCGAGAAGGTCCAAAGAGAGGGTCAAGGATAATGATGCCAAAGAGAGGGAGGATTCTGGCGAGGGAGCCAAGGCAGGAGCTAGAATCGATCCCGTTTAGGGAGGAGGAGTCGAAGACTTTCGAAGCGAGGCCTGAGCCTCACATCATCGCAAGAATCTCTTGCTTGTGAATGCAAAGGAGGTCTTCACGCATCGGGGCCCGGAGAGAAGTATGCCGGGGGAGTAGGTCCAAACTCTTTATTATAAAACAAATGAAGCGCCTCCTTGAGCCTATTAAGCGAGAAAAAAGGGACTTTTCCGATGAAAAGAACCTCGCAATACAGAAGGAGGTCGAGGAGGCGATAGCGTAGAAGGCAATCAGAAACTGAGTTCAGTGAATAGCCAACGTGGTTATGGTGAAAAAAATAAAACAACAAATGGAGGATGTCTTGATTTTGCACAGTCACCGGCAAGGCGTACTTGAAGTGCATTATCCGTTGCCTTGTTTAGGAAGGTGGAGTCGGCCAGTGTAGAATATGAGATCTTCGATTTTCTTGATGCCTCCCGGGGGTATCACCAGATATTCTTGCATGAGGAGGATCGAGCTTGCCTTTATTCTTGATACGGCCTCTGCTTGTTGTGGAGGGTAATGCCGCCCGGGTTGAGAAAAATATCGGGGCCACGTATCGATGGATGGTGAATCGGTGTCGAGGCAGTTAGGAGAAATTGTTGGAAATCAATGGGGAGTGATTCCTTTTATTGTGCCCGTTGCGACAATTGTGTATCGATTCATTTAACCGGGTTGGTTAAATGAGATTCTTGGAACTTAGTGTTACTTGAAGCCAATTGTATTACTAGTTTGGGTTCTCGTGATAATTTAAGGGGTTATGAGGCGATTGCTAGATGCTACTCGTTAATCGTTATAATAATAGTAATTGGTCAATTATTATTGTTATACAACTACTATTATCGAGCCTAGAAGAATCGCAACATCCCCGGTGGCGTTGGATTATATTTAAATGTATGAAATTAAACTACGTTGCTAAATTGAGAGTTGATTGTAATCACTTGAATATTCTCAGTGCCAGAATTTTACATTGATAATGTAAAAATAGAAATTGGATAGACCCAAATTAGTGTGGTCAATTGAATTAATTAGATAGTTAGTTGAGCTTGTTAGTAACTTGTTAGTTACTATTAACAACTTGTTAGTGTTTGATTTTACTTAACAGTTTAATTAAACTTAGCGGTCAGTTCATTAAGCTATTCGGTTAGGCTTTTAGGTTTGACATATATAAGCAAACTTATTAGGTTTTTCATCATAAGGTTTCATGAAATGAAAAACAAGCTTTACCTCCTCATTATTTCTCTGCATGGCGAGAAATGTTCAAGGGAAGAATTGAGAAAATTCTTATAGCAAGTTACAAATCAAATCGGCAAATGTTACAGCAGAAACGATGTAAGTTCAACCTCTCCTGGTGTGCAACTGGCCCAGAGCCTTACATTTGAAGTGCTCAACGATGGAATTCAAAGGAGGCTTCGTGAAAGAATTTATTGATAGACTTCATTTGGCATCTGTAAATTGCATGTGTTAGGTATGTGTTAGATTAATTATATCATTTGAGGATAGGGATGTATGAATTTGGTGTTTATGTAAAATAAAATTCATACTAGATTCTATGATGAGTATGTAGGAAGCTCTTCGAAGTTGTCTCCCAATTTGATTGTGTGTTAGTAGTTGTTGATTAATTTGATTATTCATGATTTATATTCAATTAGCTAGATATATAATATGAAAAATCAACTATTTATATATGACCATGGCTGGAATCATCATTTCATGTATTGATTTTGATGATTTGATGTTTATTTAATTGTTTCATGAATTGAAAGGGATTAAAAATTGATTAATTTGCATTTTTAATTTGAGGTAGAATCATTTTCGATTTTATAGAGAGGTTTAGAAATTTCAGAAAATTACAAAATTAAATCTGTGTGTTCTTAACCCTTTGAGGTTCATGCCAGATTTTTTCGAATTTTTGAATTTTTTAAGTACTCCAAAAAATTAGTTGAATTTCTGGATTGTTTTGAGTTTAATGAAAACTAGAAGTGTTTTTGCTAAACTTTCACTTGGGCGTGTTCAATATTATTATAGTTGATATTCGGAAAAATCGAGAATTTTTTAAGTATTTAGAAGCCTCTAGTAGTTTTTACAAAAAGTTGCGATTAATTTGGAAAAAGCGAAAAGCTAAAGAAATGAATTACCAAAAATGTCGATTAGCGAACTACGGGACACTTATAAAGGCGGCGTCCGGTGCCAGTACACGTTCAGAGGTACTCTGGCTGAAGCGTAGCTATGAAGCCTAGTGTATCTAGTGAGGTTAGAAGTAGTAGTAATATACTTCTTTGTGGTGGCATTGAAGATGGCGTATCTGAAAATGACCCAACTTGGAGAACTGTAAGTTTAATTTGAAAATCTGAGGCTTTTTGTTAAGTCTTTGTAATAGGACTTATGTTAGCATTCCTTTGTTAAGTGATGTAATAGATCTAGAATTAAATATCATATCTCTAAATGTGTATTTATTTATTTTTTTCATGTTGTAAATGTTCTTGAATTTGTCTTATCTATCGTAGTTAAATAAAGTTAAATAACATTAAGCTCACCAATTAAAATTTAGCGATGTATCGAGCCAATTTTAAAGTTGTGAAATCGGTTGCGTTATCTGGACCTGTGTGATGGCGGTGTTATAGTTTCAAGCAGATATGGCTTGATAGGATCATGTTGAAGTGATTTCCACTTAACGTTGTGGGCTTTGGATGATCGTTCAAGTAATTTTTAGTTTAATTGGTATAGCAACGGTTTATCGGAGATACAAAAGTCGGTAGCATCTTGAATAGTATCTTCACTTGACCATAGCAAGGATATGTAGTTTTTACATAATTGGTTGATAACCTACTATTATATTTGGATTCAAAATGTTGCGGTGTTGGTTGGATTTAAGTATAGTAGATCTTGATACTTGTACATTTTGTGAAGATTTGAAATGCAGCGTATTATATTTACAATTCATTTTTGTAAATACGTATGGTGTTTGAGCTACAGCATTTATTTTTAGTTGCATATTTCTATTATGTTTGGCGCATTAAGATTTTACCTATTTATTACGCCATTCATTGGGCAAACTAAATGCATGACTTTATAATGTGAAATAAAATAAGTTAAGGGGCATCCGAATGACTTGTTGATACAAAGTGTTCTGTATGATCTTATTTCAACCCATTCTGTCGGTTGTATCTTGTGAGATAAAACTTAATACCACAAAATTTGAACTTGATTGATCGTGTTGTCGTTGCATGAACTTTGTTCAGAGTAGAACAAAGTCACGTGATATGATTGAAGGATAATTAATTTTGTATTCAATCAAGGTATTGATCTTTGTGAAGACCCGATGTCATATTATCTGTAGCCGCTAAGCAAGTCTTAAATGATAAATGGTTTGATCTACGTTTACTCTTTCGATTGAGAAAAACTATTGAATGATGCTTGAATGTTGTGTATACACATTTCGGGGCCAATTGATGGGTATTTAGTTTCTTTAACATGATGAACATGGTTCATGAATTGTGAGAAGCAAAGCTTATGGTATCTTGAATAAGCGAAGTTATCTGATAGGTTACCGTCGACATGCAGTTGGTGAACATGGAACTATAAGTTGAAGTTAATGATTAACTTCATTATTTTGAACTTGATACATAGAAGAAGGATTTTAAATTAACGTTTAGGGTGAAGAAGTTGGTTATCTAAGTATCTCGGAGTAATTTTGTTGTCGAAAGGCGCATGATAATAACATTTGAGTATCGAGTGTAGAACACTAGTTTTGACTTCGCATGGTTAATCGGATACAGACCCGTGATATAGCAATGGAATTTGGAAGGCAGATACAAAGAAAGTTAGCAGACACTTGTGTAATGATAGAGCTACGTTATAAAACCTGTGATTTTAAATCCTCATGAAGGTGGTTGGGATTCTAAACTATTTTCTTTGCACTTGTAAGGTAAAGGGAATGTCGTGTTTGACTTACTGCGTTTCCATGTCGGGTGATTCTTATTAAGGAAACATTTTCTGCTCTTCTTTAAAGGACACCTTGAGCAAATAGCGATTGAATAATGCTTATGGATGTGACTTGAGCAGAGGGCTTGAGTATAATCTTGAAAGAATGAACTGAAATCGACTGCTACTAGACTTAGTGGGAGGTTATTTAGTCTAAATTAAGTTTGTGTGTTTACATCTGAGTTAATTGAAGATTTGAGTCATTAAATAATACATCGAGTTGATAAGGTATGGAAAGGACCGTATGAATACTATCGAGTTAAAGTCGGAAGTATAAATCGATATAAGTATTATATCATAGAAGAATGAGACATCATTACAATCTTAAAGCATTACTTGTTAAATTTCGTAATTAAGTGTGTTTAATGAGTTAAACACAAAATGGATGAGAATCTTTCCAATTTATATATAGAAAATTTCATTCTGACCTTGGAGTATTAGATTGGTTAAGTGATACAGTAATGATTGTGTTGCGTAGTTTGAGGAAATACAAAGAATGAAATAATTTCACATATTAAGGTATTTACGCTTTGCCCTTAAACTAATTTATTCATATTCAAATGTAAGTGCTCAAGAGTTGTGTTTGATAAACAAACTTTGAAACATACCAGAGTGTAGGATAAGTTAGTATTATGTCATTGTAGTAGACATATTGCTTTCGAGATCCAGTTGATATTAAGTGATTTTGTACATAACCGGAAGGAAGGTGGTATTTCCATCTACTATAGTGCTACAATTTATTGTGCGTATGGTCTTCATTATGAAGTACAAAACAGGTAAAATAAATATGTGACTTGAATCGTTCAAGTGGCTCAAAATGAGAGAATGCAAATCAGGTATTAGAACCGCCGGTTATATCGAAAGATATCGCTCTTGATGCATTTAAAGCTAAATCTGATGATACAAATGACAACATGAATAAATAATACTCAATAAATGACTTGAGGTCATTTAAATGAAATAAGATGTGAATCATGGGTTGAGTATAAAGCTCTATTTTACGGATGGTGATTCGTAAGAGTAGAGCCATGCTAACAATGCTACGGATGGTGAATCGTGAGAGTAACTAAATATGTTCTCGTTAAATGAGCAATGGAGTCATGAATGACGTTTAATCATACATTTGGTTGAGAAGCAATATTAAACATCAATACCATTGGTTGGTGAGCTGTCTTTATTTGAAACTTTCTTGTGTTATTCAACTGAGTTGTAACATGTGGGTAAACAAATTATCCAAAGAATATTCAGTAATGATCGTGATGATGGATACTTGACATTGTTATTGGAACTCTACATCTCAAACGAGAATGTGAAAGAAAGTTTATATACTACTAAAATCTAAAGTTGCAAACTTAAGATTGAGTATAATGGAGTTAAATTCCTCACTTTGATACTTGATGAAAATCAATAAGAATCAAGAGTGATGAAGAACCTTGAGTTCCTTAAAGGTTAGTGGGAGCGTAACTGCATAAATAAAGTTTAATACACTAAATATTGAAGAAATCTTCCCTCTGACCTTAAAAGGGTATAGTAGCGATTAGATTCTTGTACGTTTGTGAGCCAGTACGTATATGTGACACGTGTTGATCGATCATTATATATGTGAGAAACTTTGCATGACGTTCTTTGTTAAGTTTAAGATGTCATAATTTCGAGGTGATTCAAATCTATAATAGATTAAATTCTATAAATAGGCAATTCTCTCTTGACCAATGAAATGACTCTTCGTTAGAGGTCCCAATCCCATTGTAGACACACCATTAATGAAGTGGTTGAAATTACATGTATGATTCGCGTATGCAGCGTCGAGGTAAATGTGTTGTGTGCAGAATATGGCGTAGCAGTCCCGTGATTGGAGTGTGTGAAGTTTTACTAAAGGTATTCACGCGGATTCGAATACGCTTGGTAGCTCTTTAAAAATAGAGGTAAATATAGTTACATGGAATGGATCAATTGTTGATCTTCCTTTATGCTTGAATGTAGCATTATGGACGGTTGTACCATATGAAAAGCTATTAGCCAGAATTTTATAATAGGGTAGGTAAAAGTATGCTCGGTGGTAAACTAAAAGAAACTTGAACTTCGGTATTACAAGCTTGACGGTCGTCTGCTTTGTTAGTAATGTTATTTAAAACAATATGCATTTAATAAAACGAGATGTGTTTAACACGCTTGAGATTGTTTTGTAAACCTACCCGATGGAACCCCGAGAAATGGTTGAAGCCATTTTGATCGTAATCATCTTGTAGTATGTCGGGATAATCTTAGTCTCAATGATTCATGGATTTGAGAGGTAGAGACCGATGAATGTAAGGCTGTAAGTGTCTTCGGTGAGGATGTGATTGTAATCCTTATCCTCTTAACTACGTATAAATGAAATGATCTAAAGAAGTCATACCAAGCTTAAAGTTCGTGTATGGATTTAAGCTGTCTTAGAGTTGAGATCGCTTCACTTGTGATTAAATAGTATAGTTTTCACGAGCTTGTTGAAGAGGCTGAGCGTGGCAAGGATTCGGTGGGAGCTAGTTCATTCACTTTTACGGAATAAGTTAAGTAATTGATTAAAAACAAAGTTCCTTTGTGTTTTAATCGATTGATGACTTAAACCATGAATGCGTGATTCGTTTCATATAGTACCCATTATTTATTTCACACGAGGCCGTTGAAATATATAATACTCGTGTAATGTATCCTCGATGAGTGAAAAGTTAAATTCCTGATGCATGCTTTACAGAGAGGAACATGAATTGTTGATTACACCTGTGACCTAGAAACATAGGATAGCCAAGGCCTTGGTCGAAATGCTACGTAGTTAGGTGACGGCGTTATATGACTAACGTGGTGTTTATTAGTGATCGAGATTGATCCCACGTTAACTCTTGAGGACTAGATCGATACCGTGAAATTTTGCAGTGCGGTGGCGGGCAATTTGGCGTGACGGCTCAATTCATAGAAGATGTGTATATACATGTCTATGATATTTGTTTAGAATTTACTAGGATTAAACAATTCTTAGACTGATAATATAACTATACGTGTTATATAGGCTACGTACTTTGACTATGACCTAACGTGCGCGCCAAAAGCGGGGATCATGCGGCATATGTTGGGTCACACGATGAGTATAACGATAGATATTTGATATCTTGGGAGGATTTATCCGTCCTTGATATCTGAAGATACTGGCTTTCTATGAGTTGAGTCTTGGTTGGTTTATGGGGACTTCATAAATGCTTATTCGAGTCATACTCGAGAGTAAAGAAAGTTGTGGGTGTTTAAGCACATAGCATGGTTAGCCTACGACTAGAGACCGCGTGATATAGATTCATAGCTGATCGTCCAAGGACAAGTGGGGTGTTGGAAATCCAATGAGAATTGATTCCACTTTTATTATTGTACCCGTTAAATAGTATTGTGATTCATTTACCGGGTTGGTTAAATGTAATTCTTTGGAACTTAGTGTTCACTTAGTAATTGTATGGTACTAGTTTGGAGTTAAGTGATAATTTAAGGGGTTGAGCGATTCTTTAGATCTTCTTCATTAATCGTTATAATAATGGTAATTAATTCAATTATTATTATTATACAACTTACTATTATCTGAGCTTAGAAGGAAGTCACACATACGGTGGCGTTGGATTATATTTCATGTAAAATTAAACTACATTTGCTAAATTGAGGAGTTATTGATTGTAATCAGCGAATATTCTCAGTGGGGAATTTACATTGATAATGTAAAATAAAATTGGATGAACCGAATTAACTTCAATTAATTGATTGAATTAATTCGATAGTTAGACTGAGCTTGTTTGTAACTTGTTAGTTACTAACTTGTTAGTGTTGATTTTACTTAACGGTTTAATTAAACTTACTTGGTCATTTCGTTAAATTTGTTCGGTTGAGAACTTTTAGGTTTGTATATATGAAAACTTATTAGGTTTTTAAACCATTATAGTTTTCATGAAGCTTGAAAAACAAAAGCTTGCACCATCATATTTCTCTGTGGCTAGAAATGTTCAAGGGAGAGGTGAAAATTCTTCATGTGATTTTCATCAAATCGACCCGTATTACAACGAAACACAGTACTTAAGGATTGACCTATAAATTGTGACCAGCTAGAGGCACTACGTTTGAAGTGCTCAGCGATGGAATTCAAAGGAGGCTTAGGTAGAAGAATTTGTTGATAGACTTTACGGCATCTACGTAAGAATTCTTTTATTCATAATTGCGATTATGTGTTTAGATTAATTTATATCGTTTGAGGATCAGGGATGTATGAATTTGGTGTTTATCGAAATAAAATTCATCTTAAGATTCTAACGAAATATGGAGATGCGTCGACGATATGCTCATAAAAAGCCGAGGGGCGACGGTTAAATTTGAGGAGACTCTCGAAGTGTTGAAATAAATCATTTAGAGGATAAATCCGAAGTGTTCACTTTGGGGTTACCTCGGAAAGTTTACCGGGCTTTATGATAGCGGTAGAAGTTGGACAATCTGATAAGATCGAGGCCATCTTGAGAATGGGACAGCTTCATCTAGAGGCCAAAGTTATTGGGATGTTTGGCGGCTTTGGTCATCTCAAAATCGAGCGATAAATCGCCATTTTTAGAAAAATCGTGAGCACCACAAGAAACCTTTTCATAGGAGAAGCGAGAATGTGGCAGGCCTTTGAAGAATTGAAAAGACTATTTGGGATCTGTAAATTCTTTACGGTCAGGAATAGAAGGTGCATTGCCGTGCGGATTGGGTAGTAGTAATTGTCTGTCGGGGAGGAAGATACGTTCGAAACACATCTACTACGTTAGTCGTGTCCTACGTAGGAGGCGGAGGAATCATGCCGTTGATCGATAAGTTTGTATATGCCACTTGTCATTCTTTGACGAGAAAGCTCGAGCCTATTTTGAATAACGTCCATTAGGGTATTGACCCGATCGACCAATGATGATATTGTGTCGACCTGTGACTACGGGAAGATTATTCACGTGGGCTATTGAGCTGAGTGAGTTTGAAATAAGTTGCTGCCAAGAAATAGCATGGAAGCCCAGGTCTGATGGAGTTTAGGTTATGGGAGTGTATATTTTCCGGATCCCGAAAGAGTCAGAGACTGCGGAAGGATAGCCACGAAGAGGTCCCTGGTTGGATCTTTTATGTGGATGGAGCAAGCAATGACAAAGGATCGGGGGCAGGAATACTAGTTGAGGGAGTGCAGAAATGTTCAGAGTAAGATGTCGATTAGGAAGCTGCTAAGTTCGAATGATATGGGATGAGTGTATAAGCAATCTAAAGCTTGGGTCAGCTCCGTTTTTGTCTCCGAGGCTAACATTAGTCAAGTTACATTGTAAGTGACCGGGGACATGTACGTAGGCATGCCTGTGGGCGTTCACTTGTCTTTGAAATTGCAAGGCAGGGTACTTTTGTCGACCCTCGGGAAGGATGCGATGGGTATGTAAAATCGTGTATGTCGAGGAATGCGGCTGTCTCGGCCGTCATTTGAGATGTCGCCCGCCCGTTTGTCCGATACCACTGTCTGTGGGGGATCGATCTGGTGGGACAATTTCTCAAGCCTCCAGTTAAATATAAAGATGCCGTGGTAGCCGTGGACTATTTCAGTAAGTGGGTTGAAGCGGCGCCACTGAGAACAACTACATCCGAGGCTATTGAAGAGTTTATATGGAAGCATATCATCACTCGTTATGGGGTCCCTAGGGTTAGGTAATGCAATGATAGTCGAGTTTGATTCAAGGTCATGAGTGTACTTGATTGGGAATCGGCGTCGTTTCGCTCACGTATGTTATCCTGTCTGACCCAGGGCGGGTAGAGGTAATAGACAGACCTTGTTTAAGGAATCGAAAAATCTCCTCGGAATCGAGGATGCGATGGTATAAAAGAAGCGGATGGGAGTCTTATGGTCTTGTCGAGCGACACCTTCTAATTCTGATGAGACCCTTTTAGCTGGTATCGACTCGGTACGTGTTACTGTCGAGTATGTTTGCGAATATGGGCGGATGAGTTGAGGAGCTTCTGAGAATGGTGGCTTAAGGAGGAAAATCCCAGGATCGGCTGAGCTCGGGGATCGGCGCTCAGGTAAGAACAAAAATGAGTCGATGTCTGGGTTTTAAAATGAAGGGTAGGAAGCAGGCGGTCGGAGAAGGAGATTTGGTATTGAGAGTTTTACTGGCAAGTCGGCCCAAAAATCGTAATAAGCTCAATCCCAAGTGGGAAGGTCCTTACCGAATCAACCGAGTTGTAGGACACAGTGACTAGCTGGAGGAATTCTCGGGGAAAATTTATTGACATGCAATGTATCTGAAAGTATTTCCTTTAAATATCTCTTTTGTAATCTTGTAGGTATGGGAATAAATAAAAAATTATTTAAATACCACGAGACAACAATTTAAATTCAAATAGTACCGACTATTTTCCATCGTTCGAGCGAGGAAAGAGATGTCATAAAATGGCATGTTTAGATTAATCGAAATAGTCTTGCTTATTTCCTAGATTCGGAGCGAGGAAGATCTAACGAATGAGCTTGTGTTAAGGTGTCGAACAGTGCTTAACCGTTTCCTCGCTCGAACCGAGGGAAGTGGTTCTAGTGACCAAGTCATTTTCAACTAAACTTCCGGGCGTGAGAATAGGCGATATCTTGTCGTATCCACTTGATTGTCGAGGGGGCCTCTTAAATGGAGTTTCGGGAGAATCGAAAGTAGTTCAAGATAGATTCGATTAAATCATTTGGGATTATCAGAATAGATGAGTAAAACTAATTATGCTACCATTCACGGTTTTTCTGAAGAAGATCAGCCTTTCGTAACATAGGGGAATACCTGACGATGATATAATATTATGTGGTGACATGAAGATGGTATGATAAAATGGAAGTGATGATAAAATAAAAAAAAACGGCGCATTTCCATTACCACGAAAATACAAAGTCATGATTATGCACTCTTGTGGACATTCCCGATCAAATTTTTAAATATTATGCTTGAAGTGAGGGGTCACATAAAAGAGAAGAAAAGTTTACATCTAGTGTTACGTAAATGTTCCTCGGAATCACGAGTCGCCGTCGTGCCAGGGGAGGTCTTGAATAAATCTGGCCGCATAATCTACTTCCAATCCGGTCGTATTCTCGGAGATGCGAGATATGTTAGAGAAGATCGAACTGACGAAGTCAGAAAAACGGCGTGTCCCGCTTTTGTAGTTCGGTATACTTTCGGCGCGCTTTGAAATCCTCAACGGCCCAGTAAGCGGAGTTCTCGGCAACCCGCGAGACGGGCATGTAAGGCTTCTCTATCCCGAAGACAATCTTTTAGTAGAATTGTTGCTTTCGATAAATTTCGGCCGGAACTTTTCAGCCGGACTTGAGATTCCGCACCGGTGTCGGCGTGTTCGGGTAAATGTTCATTATGACGAAGGAGCTCTTGTGGCTTCTTACCGGCCTTGTTCTTCCTAAGCGAGCCAAGTCCCACTCCTCTTTGATGATTCGATAGAAGTACGGATAGAGGCACTTGCTTTTATTCGAACTCTTCACCTATAGCAGAAAATCGGACTACTCAGAAGAGCTCGAATTATAAACTGCTCCCGAACTTCACAGGCAGCTGAGAAGCATCGTCCCATCCAGTACATAGCATATGATGCCTCTGCACTGAAATAAAAGGGTGTCGGCGGATGAAATAGCTCTAAGAGAGCCGAAGAAAGTAAAAAAGAGAGAGCGTACCTTGAAATGATATGGGCAAATTGTTGATGAAAACTGAGTAGGATGGAACGCCCGACCAACTCGGCGCCTCGCCCGCCGCGTCACGATTCTTGGGCTCATCTGCTTTGCCAAGAAGAGCGTGCTTTGTATCCTGCTTGGACCCGATGGCGGGGGAATCTACGAGGAGGATCGGAATTAAAATCGCGGGTCCGCCCGAGGCACCGGGGGCGGTGGGCTCGGGCCTGCCATGAGAAGCTTATGCGATGTAGGCCAGTTGTCTCGGGGAGGGGGTTGGCTCAGGAGCTGCGATCCCGGTACTTTCATTAACTACGGAGGCCCAGAACACAGCGCCTTATAAATTGCTTTCTTTGGAGGTGTAGGAGCGAGTTCCGTCTTGGCAGGCGAGATCGCATAAAACAAGGGAGAATTAAATCGGAGTCGTATTAGAGGAGAGAAGGAGGCACTTGCAAAAAAAAAAAATATATATATATATATCGATGAAAAGAAGATAAAGAAAAGAAAAGTACCTGCATTCAGGGTAGCTGTGGAAGGCCACTTTGTATAGGCCGGCTTTATTACGACCTCGGGGAGTTAGAGAAAACTTTTAAAGGCCGAAGGGATTGAGAGGAATTGTTCATGACCTGCAATTCGAATTGAGACGTCGATTACTCCTCGAGGTCGAGTAGAGTAGTCCATGCGGGAATTTGTTAGGGGCGATAAATCGGAGAAGCGTTTTTTACAAAGAGATCTGGGTGCCACCTTGTGTTCGCCTTTCGGGTTTCTCGGGTACATAACATTTTTCACTCTAGGACGAGGGGTGGAAGGTTAAGAACTCCTTGATGAGCAGATATTTGAAAGCCTTGCGAAGAGGTTCACGTTGGGCGCGGCTGTTCCTGAGATAGGCATCCCGTTTGAAGGTAATGCTGAGCAAAGGGGCCCCGGTGTCGAGGAGCACGACCGATGGCGATAAGGGAGTGAGTTGTGACAGTATGCCTACTCGACAAGTAAGCCCGTAGTTTAAGAATTCCCGAAGATGAGTATAGCCTTAACTTCCCGGGTTTGTTGTTGATGATACCGCGTTAGAGAGGGATTTTGTCAAAACCGTGGATCGATGGAGTATCGATCCACTTATGGCCAGCAGTGGGTCCTCATGATATCAGCTACATTGGGTTTGCTTGAACCCCGCCGAGGGTTTAGAATCCTTTACGCCGGGCTCGTTGACCCGCTTCGTCGACTCGGGCGTTTTTTGACCCATGCTTTTAGAGGCTCCTCTTTGGCCCCTCCCCAGTAAGGCATCTTTTCTTTTAGGCAGGCGGTTTTACGAGTTCTGTGACCTGGGTGTCGGGGTTCGATTGAGAACAGCAGTACTTATGGCTTCTCGCACCAGCAATGGGCCACGATTTGAGGCTCTCGGGAACTTCCAGCATACGCGTTATCTCGTCGTCAAAATCGAGGCAAAATCTGATTTTGCTTAGGCGAGTAATATAATGAGGATTAGTGAGTACGGGGAAAAGGGAAAAGGAATTAAACCATTAAAATGTAATGCTCCCGAGGGGAAACCTGGTCTAGCAGGCATTACCTCGCCGAAGTTCTCACCAATGATGCACTTCACCGGTGGAGGTTGGGCGTCTTTGAGTGTTCTTAACAATGCGTTTTTCTTAACGCTGAGTTCAAAGTATAGAGGAAATAAGGTTGATCTTGTTTTTGAAATTGAAGCGGAGTTCTTCATCGATTAAGTAAAAGTAGTATAAAAAGTCTGACAGATGTATACCTTTTAAAGGAAAAGGAGATAGGAGAATATGAGTGGTCAAGGGAATTAGGAGGCCAAAATGAGGATATTAAATGTCTGCTTTCGTCGGTTTGAATATTCTTGCACCATTTCAAAAAGGAGGGAAAAAGGCTGGCATAATAAATTCGGTCATTAAAGGGGGCAATTGATATAAATGAGATACTGTTATTGGTAGAAATGCGATAAATGACGTGTTACATACACTTTCTGTCACTCGTGGGCCTAGTGGCCAGCGTCCCCTTGAGCAACCTTAATACTTCATAAATATCTCATATTTGAGGTTGAGAGGTAATGCCGTTTTAAAGCTGGCGATTAATAATTAAAGTCTTGAACTCCACTGCTTTCAGTCCCCAACTTTATCGTCGGGTGATTACGATCAGGCTTGATCGTGGTACGAGGAGGCCACGGCATGTCAACTTAAATCAACACAAGCCGTCAGGCCCATCCGAGCCTTTGAAATTAACGCTTAGGTGGGGCAATTCAAAATTGACTATTAAACCGTGGTAACACCGGATAAATGAGCCATTAGCTCGAGGACCGTCGGACCTACATTTCGTCAGAACCTGAAAGGATAAATAGCCCTGCTTTAGTGATGCTTGTGATGAAAAGAATAGGCCTCGACAGCCACATTTGGATCGAGCAAGTTATCAGAGATGTCATATTTGAATCCACCGATAGATGAGTGTGACAAAATCCACTTGTCGCCCGTGAAATTGTAATTTTGTCGGTTATTAGGCAAATATTATTCATAGAGTCATATTATGTTCTCTAGCTCATTCTTTTTATCAACTGAAAAAAAAGTGCGAATGACATTGATCGGCGTCCAACTGACCATTTATTTATGTGACATTTTAGGTATCGATAGCCAATATCCCAAATCGAAACGACAGCTGAGCCAAAATGTTACTACGCCGTTTTAAATTGGTGATTTATCACTTTTTCGAGACATAACTTTAATCATCAATTGCTTTTTATGTACATTATGAAAAATTACAAAAATAATATTATGAAATATTTTAAAAATAAATTCAATGATATGATTTTATATTTTTTGGATTAATGAATAAAGTAATTTATGAATCAACCTTGACATGTAATCCCAAAATATAAATTAATTTGGGGAAATGAAGAATTAATTTTAATGGACTAGTATAAAGGCAGATAAAATAATTTGTAGAACTATACAACATCACTTAAAATTGGAAGCTAAAACAGTATATGTTAGTATGTGGGAATTACAAGTTGAGACAATATTAGGGAGATATATAATATGAGTAGTTATTGTATTGGTCCGATATTTTTATATTGATTTTAGGTTTTGTTTAGCCCGTTAGGTCATCTAATTAATATATATATTGTATCATTATAAATGATAACAATCATAGAGTTCTCAGTTTTACATCAGTATCAGCGAGCCAATAGGGTTAGAGACATTTTCTCCCAATCTAAGTCCTAACCCCGTTATTTCTTCTTTTCGTCCAAATTGTAGAAGTCTGACCCAGCCCCCTGTTTCGTGTGTCTTTTCTCGGAGTTCGGGGTATTCATGAGCAACTGCGTATATCAATAGTGAATAGTCAATTTCGACTTCTTTTTCTTTTTTTGATAAATAATGCATATATTAATTATAAATATTCATTCTGATTGTTTTTGTGCTATGTAAATGCAATTAGACTAACATTCAAAATATTATAATCCATCGAATTAAAAGAGCTAATTTGTCAATGAGTTAGCAAGCTTGACCGATGTCGGTTAGAAACTAAAAAAGCTTGCAAACATCCTTGAGGTCTTGGTGGTCAAGTTTCCAATCTTCACTTTCTTTTCGATCTTAGGAAGTGCCTAGTCAAGCACACGTGTAAAATTGTCGGTAATAAAATAGAGACCATGATTCTTGTTGTGTTTTCAGTATTGTGTGAGATGGTATGGCGAAAGATCCAATATTAGGATGTGTATTTTGGCAAACATTTTTTTGCAATGGTTTTCTGAATCCTCTATGGTGCATGTTGATCAACCAAAAGGCGGATTTAGAATTAGGAGGAAATGTATCATCTTTGGCGTCCCTTTATGATTCTGGCGTTGATTGATTTAATTGGGTGAATTTCTTTTGAAGACGAGGGGTGATGCCTTTTATTATGGAGATTTGAATGTGGTACTTTATTTTTGGTGAAGGAGTGCATTCTAAGAGTTTAAATTACTGCACAAAACATTGTTAGGACATTGAACTTTGATTGAAAGTGAGGTCATTTCTGGTGAGCTAGATGGTCCATAGAATACTACAAAAGAGTTGGGAATTAGCCAAATCATTCTTTGAATTAATAATCGAAGAGACGATATCAAAATACTATGGGTTGCCTTTGGTTTTTTAGACTAAGTTTTGTTTTGCTTCAGTGAAGGTAGCGAAAGGACAAAGAAGGGAAAGGTGGTTGATTGTTTCCGTTTGTGGTGATACATTTTTTTATGGATAAGTTATCTTGGGTTGTGACGATTTAAAGTAATTTTCAAATAAATGTTTTAACTACGAGGGATTTTGAGGTTCGGATATTTTCCCGAGTCTTTTTAGAATTTTTCTAAAGTTTGAAGGGATTTTTCGAAATATCGATAGGTTTTGGTTGATTTTTTTGTAAATTTCTTTCGTTTTGAAGGTGAGGAATGGCGAGTGGGTTCGTCATTGTTTGAGTAGGTTTGATCAGATTTTGTTGATAATATGCAGACCCGAAGAGTTGCTTGAAAAGGGTGTTCAAATCAAAACCATTCCTTTGAGTTCGCTAACTTTAAATGGGAAGCGAAGTGGTGGTGTGTGTGGAGAAGGGGTTGTATGCAGGTTAGGAATCGAAAAGTCTTCCCAGATTTTAATGTTCAAGCCGTTTTCAACTTTCCAAAACATATGGTTGCTAATTTGATCAAGACTGGATCTGAGGCTTTGCCAAGTCCAAGATGGGTTATTTTTATTCTTTTTTGATTTATGAATGGGGGAAGAATTTGGATATCGCCGATTTAAAAGAGAGTTCATTAGAAGTCATTTGATTAAAAAATTAGCCAACCATTTCTTGCGAGAAGGGCAAAGGTTGAAGTGATCTAAGTGCTTGAATCCCAATCCTCCATTTTTGTCGACAGAGAACTAATTGATCCAATGAATTTTGTTAATTTGCGAACCTCCCCAAAGAAAATTGGCTAAAATTTTGTCAATTTCATTGAGGTATGGCGAAAATTATAAATCCCATTGGATGAACTAGGATCGATTGGTCAGCGGCTTAATGAAATTGTCTTTCCACGAGTTAAGAAATTTTATTTTACAACTTAAAATTCTTTTTTATTTTATTTTATTTTATCAACTAAGTTGGAGAAGAAAGATTTTTTTTGCACTTAGTGTCAAGAGAAATGCCGAGATAATACCAACTATCAGAATGGTTAATTTTTAAATTATTTAGATTGATTTTTTATTTTTGAGGGTGTAGGGGCTAAAGTAATATATTTTCCTGATTAATGATTTATTGATCATCATAAAAGCTTTTACGTGATCGTTTGCAAAATTATCTATACTATCCTTATTTAAATGAATGAAGAAGATATAAATTGTGAGAGCAAATGATTACGTTTAGGCTATTTCTAGCAATAGAAATCCCTTTTAATCTTTGTGTGAGTTGGAGAGATGTGAGACTTGCAGAGAGGGCCTCTGAACATATGGCAAAGAGAATGGGAGAAGGGGGTCACGCAGCAGTGAAGACCCCATGAGGTGGACTTTAAAAGGGGTGGTGGTTTGTCCGTTAACGAGTACGAGAGTGGAGCCAGACGAAATGCATTCTCTGATAAGATTAATCCCAATTGTTGGGAAAATTTGGGACTTCATAAGGATATCAAAGACGAAACTGATTAACTTTGTGGAAGGCTGAATCTTTATCTTGAGCTCTCCTATCTTGAATAAAATCATTTTGGAAAGGAGAGAGGAAAGAATTGAGATGAGGTTTGAGTCGGTTGACCATGAGTTTGGATGCAAGTTTGTAGATTACATTACAAAGACTGATTGGTCTAAAATCTTTAATTGAGTTTGGACGGAGATTTTTTGGGATGAGGGTGATGAAAGTATTATTGAATTCCTTAAAGATATGACCATTATTGAGAAAGTCCAAGATTGATTTGGTGAGACTATCTCCTACCACATCCCAGTTCATTTGATAGAATACGTTGGAAAACAGAAGCTGAGGCTGAGTTTATTTTGTGGCATTTGAAAAAGGGCCAGTTTCACTTCTTCAGTGGTAAAGGGGAGATTTAAGTTATCAATTTGGTTTTGGGTGAGGTGGGTGGTAATGTTAGAAGTTGTTTTGAAGTCCTTAATACGTCTTGAGGTAAGGGTATAAAGAGACTTGAAAAACTTTCTACAATGGGCTTGTATATCCTCTTGGAGGAGATGAGGAAGTACTAAATCGTTCACAATTTCCATGATATTGTTAATTTTGACTTTGAATTTGACATGGGCATGGAACAATTTTGAATTTCGGTCCCCCTTTAGAGATCGCTTTGATTTTAGCTGCTGTTTCCCAAAGATTCTTCCAAATTGAGAGGCAGTCAAGTTGTGTTCAGGCTTTGCTCGAAGTCAGTGACAGGACTGGGTGGAGTTCTCGGATGATTGAATATCTTTGATGTTTGAAAAATATTACTAGTCAGATTGTTCCATGTTTTAATTTTGTTTTTGAGATTAGAGACAGAATTTGTATGTATTTGGCGTAGGTGGTTAGAGGGGTTGGAGGATTCTAGGTCTAGGAATCTTTGTCAATTTTTGATAAAATACGGGAGGAGTAGTAAGAAGGTCGAAGCTTGAAGGAGGCGGCGGAAATTTTTTAATATGCTTTTATAGGGAATATTGAGGGGATTGTGAATTAAGTCTTTGAATGGGTAAGATTTTATAGTCAGGTTGAGGGAAGACACAGTTCGGTAAAATTACTGTAACTTCAGTTCCTCAAAAATAGATTTACCTTGACGAGTGCCACTCCAAGTAAATGGACATCCTAGATGTTAGAATGGCTAAAGGCCACATAGAAGATGAGGAAATCCAAGAAGGGGATGGAACCTTGGATAGAATTAATAAGGATAGAGAATTTTTCTGAATTTAATAAAACTTGATTAAAGTCACCACAAAGGAGTGTGGGTTTATTTGAAAAGGGTTGAAGTTGATTATAAAGATATTTTCAAGTGTGTTTCCTATGATTTAGTTGGGGATGTTTGTAGACACATCCAAAAAACTAAGGAAAGTCAAGTTCAGAATGAATTTAAAAAAGCATAAGGTTTTTTATTTAAAGAAATAGATATTCACATTAATATCGAGAGAAGATAACTTGAGCCACTGTTATGCCTATAACATCAATGCAAAACTAATGAGGGAATAAAAGCCTAGAAAGGATAGAGTCAACAGTAATAACAGAACATAAAATTTCACAAAGAAAACAAATATCCGAACATAATGGCGACAAGCGTTAAAAGCAGCTAAATCGTAAGGGCACTCTGATTTCAATGAGATTTTCATTATGTCATTTGGGGTTGTTGAGGAACAACCACCAAAATTCCTTTTTTAATATTAAGGACGTATGACAAAACAGAACAAATTTTAAGTTTATAATAAGCCAAAGAAAATAAGATCGAGTCAGGTTTACCTCCGTCCAAGGGGTCTTTTTCATTATCTTCAGTCCAATCCTCTAATTGACCCATGTCAATCTCCATGAAGCTTTCCTACGGGGCCGCCGAGTCCTCGTTTTTCTTGCGGTCGATCCGTCAAGTAAAGTGGACTTGATTGAAAGTCGAACTAAAATCCTTCGATGCGCGCCAATTACGTAGGCTATTTGACTCATGTCCAAAGTACTTATCGGTCCGCCTTGAGGAGAGGTTCATTGTCGAATCCCTCTTTGCTCGATATCCGTCACCCATTAAATGCTTCCGTTGAATACAGGCTAGGATCGGTAAAGACGGTCAGTTGATGTCACGTATTAACCACCATACTTTTATCCAATCTTCTACCGTTAATATAGTGCGGTCCAACTTCTGGGGTTTTTTTATCAGTAAGAATTAATTGATAGCATCAATTCGAGGCCATCAATCCCTTCGAATCTCTATTTAGCTTAAACATTTTGCTCTACGATCAAATAGTCAACATTAGATAGATTTATTTTATAATGCCTTAAACCACTAGCATCCTGTTGTTCAAAGTTGATAACGACCGGTTTCATATGAATATCATGTTGATATCGAAGAAGATTTAATCCTTTTTAACGAAGGGGCCCAGGAGACATCGACAACCAAGGGCCAAATTACCTCCCAGCGTCACAAACCTCTTAGTAAAGCGAGGTCCTAGTTTTTGAGATTTTCTTTCTCACTTTCGCCAATTTAGCAACCCGGCGGTGGATTGTTAATAGTCAAACTAAAGAAAACAAAACCATCCCTCATAACATATAAGGGACTAGAGGGATGAAAACCGATGATGGAAGGACGAGAGTCCGGTATAGGATAGAGGGGGAAGAATTCATTAATAGGCTGCGGGGAGTTTGTGGCAGCAATGAAGGGAGTAAAAAGGTCCAGTCGAGGCGGTGGAGGAAAGTTATCGATAGAAAGGAAAAGAAGAGCGAAGAAAAGTGTCGGAGCCACTGGAATTCCCAGTATCCTTTCAAAACTGACATGAGATTAGATCTCACAAATATAGGAGGAATTGAAATTTTATAGCCTTTTGAATGTCCACCGATGGGATTGTTAACAGAGCTATTACCATGTTTATGTGAGAAGGGTGATAAATTCGCCGGAGGGGGGCCAAGAAAGGAAGGGAGATGATTTGAGGAGATTCGGCGATATCGATAGACTTCATTATTAAATTTTCTCCTAGATTTGTCTATTTTAGTTTCAGTTTGAAATTTTTTGAGATGGGGGGGAGGTATTTTGTGGAAGAGGATGAGAGTCCTATGTCAGAGGGGAATCTTGAGATGATGGGTTGAGATTTTAGTGTGGTGGAAGAGTTTCTTGAGTTGTTGGGATGAATCTTTATGGTGGAGGAGTAGAGTTTGGGGATGGATGGGTGAGTTTTTGGGGTGGTGTAGGAGTTGATTGAGATTGTGGGGTGTATTTTTTTGGTGGACGATTTGAGTTTTGAGGTGGTTGGTTGAAGTTTTGGGATGGTGGAAGGAGGAACAAGGTGGTCAATGGTGGAATTTGCAGGCAGGCATGGTGGAGAAGCCGTGTGAATGTGGGATGTTGGGTGTTTTGTCTCCCACGTTTCTTTGACTTGAGAGAATCTTGTCTCCATTGTTGACTGAAATTTTCTTATGTGAAAGAATCCAAGATTCCTCTCTTAATTTGCTATAAGTTCGGCCAGCTCTGAAAAAAAAATAGTTTTTTTTAGATTGAATTATATCTTTTTAGAATAAATCAATGAGCCGAGGGGCCTCTTATAGTTGAGGTTGCGAGAATAGGGGTCGAGGGATAGACCCACATCTGATTGTCTTGGTCATCATGCATTGATAGAGGTATTCAAAAGACTTCGGGACAATAATGGCGAAACTTCTAAATTTCTTGAGTAAATCTACTTGATATTCTGTTAACAACGTGCAAAACTCTTAGTTCTTGGATTATAGTCTCACCCAGATTAACGATCGATCGTGTGACTCTGATCTTAGTTTGTTATACCGTATTTCGACATCTGTGGTGTCGATTGGTCTTTAGGTTGGTCGTGTATTTACTTGATCTTAGTTATTTGTGACTTTATTCTCTATGATGTTCTTTATGTCCCACTTTCAGTTACTTGCGATTTGATTTATGTATTTCGGTGTTAGATTATATGAATTGCATTGTTCAGTTTACTAAGAATTCTTGTATTATCCAAGACATGATTCTGAAGATCTGATTGGAGGCCGGGTGAATGGCGTGATGGGCTGCGTCAGCGTATCTGTGCTTGAAGATAAATGCAGCTACCCGTTTTAGAGCCTTTAGAAATTTGCCCGTCAAGAAAATTAATTGGATATCCTCATATATCAATAGTATCATATAATATACTCAAATCGCCTTTTGACATGGCTCGGCCCATATCAATAATTAGTAGTAAACTACTTGCGATGTGATCCTCGAATCCAATATTATAATTACCAGATCGTCAAGTTTCTCTTAGTGTGAATAGGACAAAAGCGACACCCCTCGTCGTCGATTGAGCCAGGTGAAATCGAGGTATAGTAGTAGAATCTACCTAATCTCGAGGTTGTCTTTGTTAGTGGATAAGGAAAACCAGCGCCGCTCGGTACCGATGCAACATGATAAATATCTTGACTTATTTTTTCTCCGTTACTTGAATGAGATGGACGAAAACACGAAACTTTTATCCCGTTATTTCTTCCACTTTCTTATTCCACTTTCTTAACTGCATGTATATCTGAATCAAACCTTAGCTATAAAATCTATAGTATGACTTACGCTTGCCTATACAAGCAACCTGACCACATCATCCCGCCCCTCCCAATAATATTGAGTTCAAGCATGTCAAACTTTGAGATCTCCGCTCCATGACGCTGACTACGTGATGACCTCAGCCGACACCCACCCCAACTGTGATCTTCCCAACACCGTGACCTCAACCACCTTGATACCGCCTACTACTCCACCAGCCCATTGCACAATCATGAGTAGGATTCGGTATATTGATTTTGGAGTTTTTGATAGGGAATTGTGGTTTCGAGTTTTTTAGTCGGGTTTTTTATATGGGGTATTTTGGACTGAATCTACCCCAAAACTTGACGAAAAAATGAGCGAGTATTCGCAGGGTAATCTATCGAGACCCGGTTACGGTCCAAAAATTTACCCGATAAAGGTATTGGTCTCTCGGTCCAATTTTTTTTCGAGGGGAGGCATCTCGAAGTTAGTTTTGGGGTGTTAATAAATGAAACTATTATAACAAATTTTGCCAGATGGAGAGAAAACTTGTAAAAGTGTATAAATTATCGTTGGAGTCAATTTGTCAAAATTAAACAATTCTTTGTACATCAAATTATTTTACTCGTTCTACTATAAATTTAATAGAAATTTAAATGCTTGAACCGTCGCTCATGTTTACTTGAATTCACCCATTTCATTACATTTCATGAATATTATGATTTACTTTTACTTTAAAGTTTATTATCCTCCTTTTTTTTATTTTTTAATATTTTTTTAGATGTGAAATGATTATTTTGTCCTTTTAGAAATCACTTTTCTTGTATATGCATTGACTAACGATTGTGAACTGCAGAACATTTGCTTCGGCCGGGAGTAAAAATGGCCAACTACAAAAATGACCAATGAGTGAATGTGACCATAATATTCATGAGTGAGTGAGTGGTAAACACAAGTAAACTTGAGTGATGATTACAACCTTTTGCCCAATTTAGTATGTGAGTGATATGAAAGAAAAAGAGAAGTGAATAGTTTTTGAGATGTCGTTTCTATTGTATAATGTATGTAAGCGATAGTGGGAATATTTCTGATATGACATCTGATAATCGTGTGGCATGTCATTATTATTTTGAGATGTATACTACTTTGAGATAGTGTTAGAGCCCATTTGGCTAAGGTTTTTTTTTAAAAACATAAATTGGCCAAAACATAAATGATAATAAAACAAAAGCGTGTTTTGGCTAAAACATTTTTTAACTTATAAGTTACTGACTTATAAGTGATAATAAAAAACGTGTTTAGGTAATGTAGATTATAAGTTATATGAAGTGTAAAATGAGTTCACAAGGGCATATACTCAATTATATCACTTTTTTATATTTGAAAATATTAAAAGAAATAAAGTAAATTACTTAATAGAACAAAAAAGTTGATGAAAAAAGAAGAAAATTCTTTCTTTTTTCAAAAGATTATTTTTAATTTATAGTTGATTACTTATATCTGTTAATATCGAAATCTTACGTTTGACGAATTAATTTGTAAGAAAAGCCAAAAGTACCAAACACCCTCTTAGACTTGATAGGACTAACAATGCCAGTCAGCTTAGCAATTAATTCATTTCAATCAATAACAAAGAAAAAGATTCCCCCAACTAGTTCGATCTATTGGAGAAGAAATGAAGTAATTAAAATTCCAGAAAATAATTCTGATATGAATCAAATAGAAAATGCGTAAATTGATTAAATTCTTCTCAAATGAAAGTGATGATCCTTTGTATTTACATAATACAGATCATCAACTTGGTCCCACTTCAGGCACTTGAGGAAAGTTTACAAAAATATTAAATTTAGTAATTATTTGACAGCAAAACGCTATCTTGTTGCTCAGGTAGGATAATTTCGATATCAATAAGTTTTCTTCTTTTCAAAAGAAAAATTTATAATTGTTCTAATATAAATAACATAATTTATTATAAGCTAGTCGTTTGTCTTGTGATCAAGCGCTTTCTAATTATTTTCTAATTTTAATAAATTTTCATAATCAAATAATGTGCGCATAAAGTTAAAGGAATTAGTTGAGTAAATTGAGAACTTTTGTATTTGTCAGTCTGTGAGTTCGATTCATTTCTGCAATATTTTAAATTCGAATCTATCACCTTGAGGCATGGAGTGTGATTTTGCGCGAAGTGGCGTGGTTTTGAGTGTCTGTAAATACGAGATTTTTCGATGCGCGTTAGAATAGTGGTTGCGGATGCCAGATTAAAAAAAATGAAAAGATTATGTTATTGATGACCTCTCACGTTGAATTTACATTAGTCTTCTTCTATTGACTTCGTTGATCTAAACCAATTAATGATACCATAAAAATGATATTTCAAGAAAAATTATTACTCCTTCAATTTGTTTATTGTCATTTAGTTTTTGAAATTGAATTTTGACCGTCAATTATTAATTATTTATTATTCTAAAAAAATATAAAAATTTATCATTAGATTCGTCTTTTAAAAATACTTTCATAAAAATATAATTAAAATAGTGAATATCTAAGATTTATTCGATATGTAGAAAATGATTAAAATGAATTGAAGGAAGTAGTATTGATAATTCTAAGCAAAGATGTAATGTAATGTTCGGGGAAAAACTGAGCCTCATGAGGAAGAGTTTTCTTTTAATCTGATCTATGTTTATCTCGTCAATTGACCGCCCATGTTGCTAGGAAGAAGCAAACCTGCTAAATATGAAACGTCGAGCAGTCACAGTGGTTAGGAGGCAATTCGATGGCTTGAGTTGGTTCGATTCTCGTTGTAAAGGGGGCGATGGATGGATATTTAAAAAATAATAATAATAATAATTCTATGTTTATCTCGTTAATTGACACACCCATGTTGCTGAATAGTTCCAACTTGCATGATGAATAGTCTTCACATTACCTACTAATCATCTACATACATGAATTTGTAAATAATGCTTAATAGTAGCTTGACAAGTTTTTTCATAATCAACTGGTAAAGATTTTATTTATTGTATGATATTACCTCCAAGTTTTCAATTGTAAGATGATAAAATTCATTGGTTGTCTGTCCACATTATTATCAAAATTTAGAAGATAATTAAAACGGAAAACAATAAAAAAAAATGGACACAAATGGAGAATGGAATCAAAAGTAAATGTAAAATCTTGTGCCTTCTTTCCAGCCAACTTCAACCAAGAAGAAAGGGACAGCAAACATATAAGTTGTAAACAGTGAAAATTTATTAAAAATTAGTGAATTGATTAAAGATCAATTAATCAAATTAATTAAAATTTTGATACTAAAAAATGTCACGCATTAGCCCAGTGCGGTTCTCATTGAAGCCAAACTAAACCCTCGATGAATTAGGGTTCAGTCTAAACTTTTACCTAAAATTAATTGAAGTTAAAATAAGAGTTTTTATATTAATTAGCTTTTCAGTACAAGCTTAGAAATAGAACTTTAGAAAATAGTAAAATTAAATGTAATTCACAAATTAGGTTTCAAAGATCTGATTTATTACAGTTAATTTTGGCCGTAGGGGTCTGAAATGGAAGTTCAGGAGCGCGTTGTTTAAGCAGACTCAAGAAATCGGGGTTTAAATAGAAGACTCCGTGGTGAGGTTAAATCCAAAGCTCCAAAAGTCTAAGGACCTTAAAATAGCGCCTATTTTAGGATTCTTGATAAGCAATTTATAACTGTCAACCAGTCGAGATCTTTTCAATCATGATTAAGATAAGTGATCGCACAAAAATAAGCAAGCCCAGCTCGGCAGTATTAAGCCAGGCATACGAGATTTACTCCTAAGTTAAAGGTACCATGCAGGCGAGCCAACGGGTGGCTAAAAACACCTCCGGACGGCCAGCGTAGGCGCCCAAGCAAAAGTGCTTGCCTGAAGCATTACTAATTGGCTTCAAGTTTGAAGTAAAATCTTATGAAATCGACTCGAGATTTCTCGAAATGCTGAATATTGAAGATTAAGGCTGCATGTAGCCACATGTGTACGTGTGAAGCCTAACTGTAACAACCCGGTTATTCTTGGCTTAACACACTTAAAGAAATACTTGGAAACAAAGAAAAAGTTCTAGATGCTTCTTTCTTGGGGTGTAATTAATTACCTTTTAGGTAGGTGGTGATGTGACTTTTTGAAAAGTAATTCCTTATAGGTTTATTTGTGAAACTTCTATAAATACCACTCTTTTATTAGTATTATTCTTTGTGTATGAGCTTATTTGCCATGATGGTGGTTGGAAATCGACATGGCAGGTTAGAATATGGAGAGTTTATTTTTATTAACACAGAATTATGAGAGTTTGCTCATAGTGCTTGGTGAAGGTGTGAAAAAGAGTCGCAGGAGATTCGGAGAGCATATGAGACTGTGCACGGGTTTCGTTTGAGAAAACATCGAATGAAGGTCGTAGAATAAGGCTTCTTGAGTGCTTGTAACTATCTTGTGATATTATTGAGTGGTACGGATGTCGCTCACGTTGAGGAAACCGAGGTAAAATCCTTGTGTTGTTTAATTTCATGCTTTGTTTCTATTTGTCATATCTAAAATTAGTGTTATATACGTCTGGTTTGTCATATCTGAATTAGTGTTATATCATCTGGTTTTGTCTGTTGTTGTTAAATCTGGATGGGATACGAGTTATTGTTAAGTATGGTGCCAATAATGGTGTATGATTCCTAAAAGTGGTATGAGAGCTTGGTTGAAAGCTTGGTGGATCTTTGGATACCTAGCGATTGGTATCGAAATAGGTTTTTGGCAGTTGGAAGGCTATTCGGAGGCTATAGGCTGAGTTGAAAGATTGTGTTGATCAAGGTGTGTATCATTTGGTAGGACTAATGGTGGAAGGTGAGATTGACTCTTTGGGTGTTCTGGAACATTACGAGGGGTTGTCCTTAGAGATTTCTTGGAAGAAGCTCGTCTTGAAGATGAAAGGTCCATGGAATTTGTATTATAGGTGATATGAAGCTCGCGTCGCGGGTTATTCACTGAATCTTATCGGAAAAAGTGATGAGGAAGATGGAGGGATATTAAAGGAAATTAGTGACATGGGTGATGTGTTTTGATGATGATGGCTTGAACTTGGAAGTGAGGATCGGTGTACACAAATTAGGTGAAAATCCAACAAGGTTTAACGATTATTAGAAACGGTTGTTTGTGGGTGAGGAGTTTCTTGGATGTTAGAAATGAATATGCATGGTAAAAATTCCTTTGTTGAGTACTAGAGAAGATGCTGCGGAAGTTATGAAAGCCATGAAAGATAACGGGTTTGTATTGGAGAAGTCGGGGCAAATTACCTGGTGACGAGAATACAAGACTTTGTTTTTGTGATGAATTAAGGAAGATGCCAGGCTGGACTATTGTTTAGAGGTCTAGGTTATGAACTCTATCTGAGGTTGATCGGGTTGTGTTGCATGAATCATCGAGAGTTAGTGGGCGTGATTAAAAGTCGTTGTGAGGAGGTGTTTTCACCTCCCAAAGGATTTGCTTCATAGATGAAGAAAGGAGATGTTTGATCGAACATCGAAGGTCAGTAGATTGGGTCAGTGGGAGTTGTGGAGCCTGAGAAAGAAAAGAAGAAGAGATAATTCATTGATGACGAATCGAAGCTTGGAGGTTGTTCTAAGGTGCAGTATATGAAAGTCGAGAAGGCAAGGTAAAACATGGTATTATTTGAATGTGAGTGAAAATTCAGCGAGCGAAAGGATTTGGCTATGTCTCTTGAGAGTCAGTTGGTCGCGTGAGGTTGTTAGGATTGGTGATGGGTGAAGTCGAGAGATCAACTTGGTGTTAGTTCGGGGATGATGTGCTTTCGAGGTAAAAGGCTGTTGCTTGATTGATGTTTGAATATGGTGATCCGAGTTTAGTCTTAGTGGGATATTGTTGTACGTGTGAAGCCTAAACATGTGAACAACCCGGATTATTCTAGAAGCACTACACTTAAAGAAATACTTGGAGAACAAGAAAGAAAAGTTCTAGAGTCTTCTTTCTTGGGGTGTAATTAATTACCCTTTGGGCAGGTAATGGATATGACTTGTTCTTGAAGAAAAAGTAATTCCTATAGGTTTATTTGTGAAATATATAAATACCCTTCCTTTGTGTAGTATTCTTTGTGGCATTGGTGTTAAAATCTAGTATGAATTTCATTTGTTATAAACACCAAATTAATACATCAGGATCTGAAATGATATAAATTAATCTAAATCCACATAACTATATGAATAACGGAGCAGCACAATGATACGGCGGAAGTCTATCAACAAATTCTTTCACGAAGCCTCCTTTGAATTCCAAATTTGAAGCGAAACTTGAGTAAGTGCCTCTAGTTGGTTGCCCAGGAGAGGTTGAATCACTGGCTTGTGTTTGCTAGAACATGGATTGATTGGATGAAAATCCAAAGAAAGAATTTTCAATTCTTTCCTTGAATATTTAGAGCCCTGAGGAGAAAGGAGGAGGAAGCTAGGATTTTGTTTCAATTCATGAAAACATATGATGAACCTAATAAGTTTGCTTGTATATCGAGCCTAAAGCCCGACGAATAGCTTAATGACCGACCGTTAAGTTTTAATTAAGCGGATTAAGTAAAATCAAACACTAATGATTGTTAATAGTAACTAACAGAGTGCTACTAACAAGCTCGACTAACTATCGAATTAATTGATTGACTAATTAATTAATTAAAGGTTCATCAATTTATATTTTACATTATCAATGTAAAATCCCAATTGAGAATATTAGTTTGAGTACAATCAACTCTCAATTTAACAAGTAGTTTAATTTCATACATGAAATATAATCCAGCGTCTGATATGTGTGACCTTAGGCTGGAATAATAGTAAGTTTGTATAATAATAATAATTAAACCCGATTACTATTATTATAGCGATTAATGAAGTAAGATCCTTGTCCTTCATAACCCCTTAAATTATCATGAGAACTGAACTAGTAATATCTGATTGCCCAGGTGAGCGCTAAGTTCGATGTAACGCTTGACCCGGTAATGAATTGTTCTGATTATGCATAGCGGGCATAATAAAATGAAATCGGTGCATTGATTTCCAACATCGATTGGCAGATTGGTGCATTCCTTTGTCGAGGCGTCTTTAGTATTAGGCTAACCATAAAATTAATGGTAAACGCAACTTTCTTTTACTCACTGATATGAAGCCCGAATAATAGGGTCCACCTTGGCTTGATGATACCAGCGTGAGGCTGAGATGTACCATGACATATCAGTGGATACATCCTCAATATATCAACATCTAATAGATTATACTCCACTGTGTGACCCAATATACTTGCGTTATAGTCAACCCCAAAGGCCCAGGCGTTGGTCATAGTCGAGAATATAGAGCTCGTATAACCTGGATAGTTATATATGAAAGGTCTAAAATTGGCCGAACCTAAAATTCTAAACAAATATCATAGGACAGGATATACATATCTTCATAATTCGTTTCGGTCATACAGTCCCAGTCATAGGACCGGCGGCCAGCGGTATTGATCTCACAGTCACAATTGCGTGATTAATCTTGATGCTAATCAAAACACCATGTTAGTCGTATGATCTTCGCCTAACTATATTTGTCGACTGAGAGCCGTGGCTATCTATGTTCTGAGAAGCTTAAAGAAGGTGTAATCCAACAGTGCATGTTGCCTCTGCAAGAAAGCACGAGGTAACCTAGGGATTTAACTTTCACTCGCCGAGGATACAATACATGTATATTATATATTTCAATGACTTTTAATGAAATAAATAATGAATAATATATAGACCAGTCAGCATTAATGTAGTTTTAGTCAATATTAATTAAAACACAAAGGAACTTTTGTTTTATTGATTATAACATTCGGAAAGTAAATGAACTAGCTCCACTACAGACTTTGCCCGTTAGGTTCGCCCATAAGCTCGTGAAAACAGGCAGTTTGAATCGCGAGGAAGGATACCGACTCCGGATCGTGGCAAATCCGTACATTGATCAACTTTAAGCTTCCATTTGACTTCTTACGTCATTTCATGATATGTGAAGCAATAGGATAGTGATTACAATCCGTCGCTTTGCGAAATACTGCCTGGCAGTCTTTACAAATTAAATTGACCGGTCTACCGGCGAGGAATCGTGGTATTAGGTATCGACATAGTCATGCGCGTTATGATCGAAATGGGTTTCAACCCCGGCTTCTCGAGTTATCGGGTAGGTTTCTTTTAAACTCCAGGTGTGTTAAAACACATACAATCTTATTAAATGCATTCTTTTAACAAGTTATTTGGTCCAAGTTATCTGAAATTCAGAGATTTCCTTTTAGTTTGCCTAAATCGAGCATACTAGACTTCTGATCCTATTATTGAAATTCTTGGCTAATAGCTTTTCATAGTAAAAGCTGTGTAATGCTACTATCACGTTGATTCTGAGTGAAGATCAACAAGCAGTCCATTCCGTACAACTATAGTTACCTCTATTCATAAAGTTTTCTGGCGTATTAGAATCTGCGTGAATACCTTTAGTATAACTTCGCAATTCCAATCACCGGGGAATCGTGCTACGTCACGATTGTGGTGCACACATGACCTTGTGGCGGCATACGGTGAATCATATTACTATGTGGGCTTGACCGCTCTGCGTTAATGTGAGGCCACTTTAGTGGGATTAGACTGCAATGAAGGGGATTGCGCTTGTCGATAAGAGAATCTGTCTATTTATAGAATTTAATCTATTATAGATTCCAATCACCTCGAGCTTAATGACATCTTAAGCTTAACAAGCAAATGTCGTACAGCTATACGTATATAATGTATTGATAAATAGGATGTATGTATAATAATATTTGGGCTTACAAATGTGCAAAAGATACAGTAAACTCTATGCATACAGGTTGGAGAAGATTTCTTGACATTTAGTGTATAAAACTTCGTTATGCGGTTGCGGCTCCAGCCCAACCTTTAAGGAACTCGAGGTTGCCCCAAATCGGTATAACGGTCTTATTGATTTTCATCAGTATCAAAGTGAGGAATTTAACTCCGTTATATACTCGATCTTAAGTTTCTGACTTTAGATTCTAGTAGTATAGAAACTTTCTCTTATATTAGCAATACGTAATAAA
>JADFUC010000788.1:0-50918 GCA_019722365.1 Lithospermum erythrorhizon | reverse complement strand
TGCCATGCACATAACTCATACAAGAATATTTACTATTTATTTCCTATTTTCTTACAAAACCAAAATTAAATAATTAAAATCCAAACCTAAACATAAAATAATTATTTTTAATTATAAATAAGATATAATTTTAATCTATCATTAACTTACATAAAGATTCAATCTTTTAACATAATACCCATTTTTCCAAATTTTCCAATTATAACACAAAACAAAATTAATATTATATCGACATTTCTAAGACATTTAAATGGAAAGTAATATATTGCTTTTCTTATATCTTGGATGTTTGGATGATTGAAGTGGATACTTTAAGCTGTTGTGTTTTAGATGATAACTTCGCAAAATAAAAAAATAAAAATTTTGAGGAAGAATGGATGACGGGCGACGCAAATTAAACAAGAAAAACAGGTTTCGGTATCTCAAAGTATATATATGTGGTGCTGCTTTGTCATGTTCAAGTGGCCTGATTCTCCATTTTTTTTTTTTCAATTAATCGGGACGAAACGATCCTAAATTGATTATTATTCGCAAGAACCAAATACTACTCATTTTTATACTGCCCCACTTCTCTATTTTATTCGAAGTATTTATACTATCTTCAGTCATACCATTAAGTGTCTCATTTAACGGGCTATTTCAATACCCTCCTCTTATTTTTAACATGTTTTACACTGCATTTCTTATACTAGAGTATTTTGTTCATATCATTTAAGTTTAAAATACAGTTCAATGAAGAAATATGTCATGTTTTCAAGAATGATCCTTGCGATCCATCTATCAAACTTGACGAGCGCCTAAGAGAGAAATTAATATCATTGCCTGGAGTAGACTTGCAACAGTAGGTGCTTGCAATCGCTGGGTGTTCTTTGTCATGTATACATTGAATGTCAAGTATATTGGGCTCTTTTGTTCATGGATTCAGATTTGAGGTCAATTCCGTAAAATATATTCTTAAGAGATAGCTGACACAGCACGTAGTGCGAGGGAGCATATATGCCAAGGCTGAGTACCCTAGAACGATCAAGTAGCCAGCTCTTCGACATTCAGAGACTGGCCATCAGTTTCCATTGCAGCTTCAATGATTCAGATTTCTAGTCTTATTTGTGTAGATGATGATATCTATTGTTATTTTATGAAAGAAGTGAATGATGTACTAAACGTATCATGAACGTAGAATTCAACTTCACATGTCACGATCTTGTTTCTATTGGATCCATGTCTACATGTAGCTTAATTTCTTAGAGTAAATGTTAATATTTTTCCTTGAGTGTTAGTTGAATGATGTCACATATATTCATGCTTATATACATATCCTATGCAAATACATTAACTAAAGCACACAATGAATAATAATTGTCCACATAATGTTAATGTAATCCTCTCATAATGCATGTTAGATAATACAATACACACGAGCCTACAACCATAAATAACACGGATTCATTTAAGGGTATGTTTCCCAAGACACAAAGCCATCAAACAGAGGAACTACATCCAAATAATACATGTATGAGGAATCCACCTCCACACACACATATGAATCCACTCCAAATAATCGGGACGAGGCCTCCACCTCCATCCTCCCGACCGAGGCTACACCCCTCAATGTGCATATCACACCAACCTCCCGAACTACTTGCTACCTTGCACACAATATGCATATTCACACTAAACCTCCCGGCCTGGGGTCACCACCGCCCGCAACAGCACACAAAGCAATCAAAACACATCTCGCACACGCCCACACCTACATCACACAAATTACACAATCTCATAATATAAATCATGTTCACAACTATCCCATGATATAAATCATAATCTCATAATATAACTCATAATCACAATTATCTCATAATATCAATCAAAATCTCAATTATTTCATAACATGAGTCATAAATCACAATTTCCACATAATATCAATCATAGTCACACAATACACATATTAGAATAGTCCCAAGACAACACATTTGAAAATATATAAACATAATATATACGAAAGGTCCATTATCATGAGATTTGTACTCACCTCGAGTCCAAAAGCAATAATGATAACTCTAGGCACCTCCCCGTATAGATCCGTGCCTGTCTCCTATTCAATGAAACGGCGCCTGTTTAAGTGGGCTACCGGTTTTGTTTTAAACTTAACACGTGGGTGAATTTACCATACCTGAATCCAGTCAATCAATAATATAATAGTCAAATATGAATAAAAATACATATATCCAGACTACCTAAAAGTCATACAACATAATTCCGCAGTAGAAATCTCGCATATAATACATGAAGCATATAATAGAAGGTTTCACACAATTCTAGAAAGAAATAGACTCCAACAACGACTAAAACTCTAGTCATCAAATCTCCTATCTCTCTATATCCCTCACCGCATACCACATCCCCCCCTCTCTAACGACATATACCTTCAATCCGTCTACCCGGGCAGAATGGACTAATCGATAATCACCCCGCACTTATACCGCAGTATAAGGCCAAACCGCACTTATACACAAAGTATAAGGCACACCGCACTTATACACAAAGTATAAGGCACACCGCACTCATACACCTTCAAGATGTTAGCACACCGCTTCCTTATACACTCAAGTATAAGGGCACACCGCCTATACACTACAAGATAAGACAATCGCCTCTTATACACCAAGATAGTGCACAAGATCCTTATACCCTGGGCAAGGAACATATCACGTGATATCCTCACAAGGAGAGAGTCACCTAACCCCTAATCATCCCAACATAGGTCAACTCGACACTCAAGTCACCTCAAGTCATAGATGTTCTAGTCCATCACCACAACCAAATTTACTCTACTCCCCCACCCATATCCAAGCACACAAATAAACATTCACGATCGAAGTCAAACACAATCGCCGACAAGGCCACAGAAATCATAAGTGCCGATACGTAAATCAAAAATATAAGTCGGGAGTTCAAGCTATTACTTTACCTCAAGCAATCACAACGCCACGTAATATAATCACATAATCATATAATACCATGTACGTCATTCTCACGTAATCATAAATACCAATAACATGTATACTATTCTCACATAATCATATCATAATAACATGTATATCATTCCTCACATAATCATATCACAACAACATGTTCACACAATTTTAAAGTAAGCACGTAGCAACACCAGCAGATAAGATTCACCTCTCGCTTAGCTACCGCAAAAACTTCGCGAATAACAATCAAGGCACCCATTCTTTCCACGATCAACGCCTAAACAACACCCGCAGTATAATCACACTACTACTATACCGGCTCTAGAAGATACATTACAACCTTAGGGAACTATCTCTAAACAATTTCCAATACTTAATTCGATAAACTATCGAATTATAATCCCATCGGACACAACCCACCGATTCCCGCTAAATTCCATCTATCACTTTCATTACAAATCGACTTATAAGTCATTCTAGTTAATCGCCAGGTCTATAATTAACAATCTATATCTCAAATATCAATTATAACTCAACTTCGAATTAATACTTCTTTTTCGACATAACTCCCTTTTAATCAATTATAAATCATCAATTTAACCTCACAAATAACCGAATAAGGTCCCAATATAACCTCCCTACACATTTAAAGTCTTAAAATATCAACCCAAAAAAGTCAACCGAAAACCCTAAAAGTCAACCCACCATAACATCCTCAAACGCACTTAAATCATTTAATTAATCACTTATATACGGCCAATACGTAACCCATAACCAACTAAGATTCATCATAAAATTGAATTATGGAAAAGTATTCTAAAAGTCAACCATGTCAAACCCAAGAAATATCTCAAAAGACTTGAACTTTCTACCTTAACTCCGAAGAGAACACTGTGGAGAACGATATTCTACAAACCATCTCTTCGAAGCCTGAGCGACAATCGAATTGCAGAAAATGGAAAAATGAAATTTTTTAAGGGAGGTGAATATCTGCCCTAGGGAGAGAAGAAGAAGATGATCTCAAATGATTACATAAGATGTCATTGATAGATATTTAAAAAACTGAACCTGCTCGTTTCTAAGCACTTCTCCTCTTTATCGCATTCTAAATCTCCACCAACCCGATTCCAAAGATAAAAATTTTCATGGCAAAAACTACTAAATTATAAATGTAATGCGGCTAAAATTTACGAAATAATATTATCATCGAAATCATTTATACTATCCCGGATCCTGCACCACCGACCTAAAAATTTAATTTTTTTTTTTCGTGAATCGGGTTATTACACCGTCACCTTTTATTACCCCAACAATAACACTTTTAACCACATTCTAATCAATCCACTAATCAATCGACAACTAATTAATCCATTAAATACAACCTCCAATTCAAACACTAAATGTTATACGAATCCTCCCCAAACTTTCTTTTTAACCCAATCTCTACCTATCCATATCCAAACCAATAATTCTATTCCCCAAAACAACTATAGCCAAAGTCCTCTACTCCTACTACACTCTAAAGTTAATTTAAGAAAAGTCAACAAAAGTCAACAAGGTCAAACCTCAACATACACCACTTTCTAACCCCAATAATCACTCAAAATCACCTTAAATCCCATAAACTACACTTAGATAACATTTCTATCACATAATAAATTCAAGATCTAAAAGTCAACACAAAAGTCAAACTAGTAAATGGTCAACTATAGCCTCAAATAACGAGATTTGAAGATTAAAACTCATACCTTTGATAATCTTAAGATGGGGAACAAGATTTGAGGGTGGAATTCAACAAGTTTCACCAAGAAAATGAAAAAAAATCAATGGTTGGAAGGCGGCGGGTTCGCCATGGCAAAGAAGAGAATGATTTTTGCTTGTGTTTTTAAGCAGATAAGGATAAGCATTTAACATTACAGAGCTAACTTTTAGGTGGATGTTTGGTCTCGCTTTGGTTCGCAATTATTTCTCTTTCTCGGTTTAACAACCTAATTCGAACACGAGTCAAATTAAATTTCTATTCTCAAAATATATTATCGCCCAACCCATATTATCATTATTCCATTAAAAATTTTAACTTTAACCGCAAAACACTCAACCGGGCAACTAAAATCACATTAAAAAAATGCTTATACGGAACGGGTTATTTCAAAAGGTATCAAGAAAAGGAATAATGCAAACAAATCCAAAAAAAGGTTGAACCAGCAAGAGAACTTGCTAATGAAAGGTTGAAAGCTAATCATATAAAGTCGACGGCGATTAATCGCCATGAGGTGTTCAAATTTTGCGCTTGGATGAAGACGATAATTTAAGTTTTTGTTATATACTTTATCTGTCTTGGAGTAGTTTAAATATGTTAGTGTTCAAACCTCATTTTCATATTGGAGTACCTTTGTACTTTAATATTTGAATTGGAGAGTACTTTTGTACTTCAAACCTATATGAAGTGTTAATAATTTAACAGATATGCATTCAATATGAACTCAATTTTTAAAGTATGGTGTACATGTATACTCCGAATAGGTTCAAACACAATGTATGTATACTTTAATATTTGAATTGGAGAGTACTTTTGTACTTCAAAGTAATTTCAAAGTATATATGTATCAATATCAAGTATGTTTGAGTACATATATACTTTTAACACATATTCATTCATTGAATAGATATTTTCAGTACAAATATACGTTCATCATAGTATCTACAGATTATAATTAAAACTAAAATTTAGAATCAACAATAGCAACAAGTCATTCATCTGTTCATTCGAGTCACACATACTATCATATTAAGATATCCTTACCATTTGTAATTCTAAAGTTAAACATTCATAACAAAGTAAAATGCATTTGACTAGCAAAATCATAAGCAATGTATATTCACTATAATTATTGGAATAGTATTCATTTCTTCTTCTTTGTTGCCTTCTTCTTTTCTATTACCTTTTTTCTCACTTCAAATTTAGGGTTGTTCTCAATTTCAACAAATTTGTCTTCTTTTTTTCTTGTGCTTTTTTTGTTGCCTCAATATTAGGACTGTCCTAAATGAGAACAACTTTTTTCTCCTCTTGGTTGTTTTCTTCTTACATCGTTTTTACTTTAGTCTTGCAGCTTTCCCCAATCCCTCCACTTGTAGCTGCATTCATCACATTCTTTAAGTAGTCATTTTCAAAACTTTTGAGTATCTCCAAGCACATGTTGTCACGTCCAAATTTCACTATTTGGTAAATTTGAATCATATTCAAATCTTTCCAAATAAGCCTTAACATAGTATTTCTCTCTTTTATATGCTTCACCATTCCATTCTTGAATAAACGACTTAACAAACCAGCCACGAATTGCTTCACTAGGCTATTTGAGGCACCGACACTGCCTCCTGACACCATTCCATTCTCCAAGTTTGTTCTTGTCCTCACGGCCCGTTTTAATATAGCGAACGACGGGATCTTGGGTAACATACGTGTTTTCCAAGACGTCATTCAACATGATTTCTTTCTAAGTCAATTAAGTAATCGAAATTTGTCTTTCTTCAAGTTGATGACAAATATGCAGGTAAGTGATTTTGTAGACTAATCGACAAAAAAAATTTGGTGTACAAAAACAGATTCATTAGCTATTTACATTCTTTGAGTAATAGGAAAAAAATTGAACCATATTACTAACACTTACAAATTCCAACTAGCTTCTCAGAAGTAGCCGAATGTAACGACTCCGCCTCCCCAGTCGTATTTCCCTCGAGGTTAGAATCATCCTAAACTTTTCGACAACGAGTCACTCACCGATGGATGACTCAAATTTAAAAGACACTGCTCTAAACTCCAATAAAATAACATACAAATCCATAAAGAACATTTTTAAGAAAAAGAATCCATCGTGGTATTCCTAACCACAGAATAGCAACCAACATACAACATATCTCCCAAGTACAAAATATCAACATACAACAGCCAGAAATCCCAAAAATAACAACTATATAGACAACCGAACTACAATCCAAACAAAATAATGAGACTGTGAGGATCAACTGCCACCCGCCACCTAAGCTCTGAAAGACAATCAATTCAACAAGCCCGAAGACGGAACAAAGACCACTGGCCAACCTAGTACGAAATTGCCGCCCATAGCTTAATAGTGTTTCCTGCTTAAAATATATATGAAATTAACCTCCAATCACGCATAGTGTACCAAAGTAGTTGATATCGCATACAATAGATAAGTAGTACATAATGTTATTCAACTTAAGATCTTAATACGAAGTCATTAGCAATTTCATTATCATTTACGTATGTTCATAAATTCGTCACTAGCATAACATTCCAAGATGATGGCAATCAACAATAACATACTGTGATATTTCAAGAAAGATCGCACAATACGCGACAATCACTCCTCGACTTTACCCTATCAACTAACCGACAAAGGTGACGCCCATACATCACAACTCAACAACTAATCAACTCGCAACTCGATCAACTCAACAACTTTAATAAATCTCTAACAATTATCAACTCAACAACTCACTAACTCAAAGAACCTCAACTTAATATAAATCGGAATCTACAACTAATGCGCATATAATTCAACCACAACCCGTAGGAGTAACTAAAATAACCCGCTCCGTATAAACTATTATTTTAATATTATTTAGCTGTCAAGCTGAGTGTTCGAGGCAGAATCTAAAAAAAATTGTAGTCGAATAATAATAATATAGGTTCGTGATAATTTATTTTGGTGGTAGAAATAAAATTTTTAAATGTGTCCTAGTTGTGTCAAGTTTAAACCTGTAAGAGAAATAAAAACCGTAAACCAAACGACCTAAACTCCAGTCTTAAGTATCTTCCACTCCACCCCACCTGCTATTTCTGATCATTATCCAAAAACCACCAACCCTTCTTTCCTCTATGTGAAGGCCTAATCTCCACTATTCCCACCCTCCCCCAATGAAAATTTTCTTCACTTTTCCACTTAGCCCAATACATTTAAAAGTTGATATTCATCTTCCCTTCATCATCTTCTACAGATTAAGGTAAGAAAGTTGGAAACTTTGGTGATATTTTCTAGATTTTGTAAGCTTGACTTTTGTTGACTTTTGAGGAATTGAGTTTTAAAGCTCAAATGGTATAAAAAGGTCTCAAGCTTGAAATATGTGATCGTAGTGATTATAATTCCTCGATTTTGTGGGTCGAAATGTAACATCAGGGTTAGTTTTCATTTTTAGGCTGACTTTTTCTAGTTTCGTTAAATTATATTATGATGTTGTGGGAATTATAATATAGTTGTTTTGGAATGTAAGCTTGGATGTTTTCATGTTGATCAGTGTAGGAATCATGAGTTGGGGATTATTCCAAGTTGAGTAGTAATCGTTTTTGAATTAAAAATTGATTATAATGGATTAATTAGTTGGGAATTGATTGTTGGACTAATTAGAATTTGATTAAAGTGTTATGGTTGAGGTAGGGATGACGGCCAAAAATGGAGAATTGAAATGGTCGAAGTTTTGTCGTTTTATTAGTCGTTAAGACACGCTGCAATCGCTCTCACCTGCAGTTGTTGTTGGAAATTAGAATGTTGATAAAAAGTTGGAATTTTAGAAGTTTTTACTAGTTTGGTGTTTTAATGATTTATACGGTATTCGCTCACCATAGAGATTTGTGTAATAATCGATTTAGGTGGAGAAAATATATATATTCTTATGATATGTCACACTGATAGTCATATGGACTAGATTCTTATACTGGTCAGTTTCGCTCACATTTAATTTTTAATTGGGATTTAATAAGTGTAAGAGAATGTTATTAATCGAAGTAAATAATGTATATAATTGCTTTGGATAGAGTTTCAGCCCGACTCAAGCAAAGGACTACCTAAAGATATTCTGGGGCTGCTTGACTGAGGTGAGTACAACCACGACGGGAACCTTCATATATACTGCGATTATATATTCAAGATGTGTTTGTTATGTGACTATATCACATGTATATCGATGTTATGAGATTGTTGTTATTGAGATTGATGTTACGAGATCATTGTTATCGAGACCCATGTTGCGAGATCGCGGGTAGTTGTTGCGACGGCACTGTGCTCATGTATGTGATCAGGCCGCTGCGCGCGCAGTATTGTTCTATTTGGTTGGTGCGGTATCTTATTTACGTGCTGATTTTGGGTGGAACGACATGCAGATATATACAGTCAGGTGAGTAAATGAATCGGGAGGTTTGGCGCGACATGATACGCGTGAGTAGCCCCGAGCGATTCGAGGCTCAGCGTGGATATGCATATCGAGTTTTAAGTAGCCTCGTGGAGGATTGGCATGTATATATATACAAAGGTGACGTGTGTATCGCTTGAGGCGTGATCGGGAAGTCGACGCAGGACGGAGGTTTCATGTTGCATTTGCTAGAATAACCTTTATCAGTTTGCGGTCGCCATTCTTAATGAATATTTGATCGTGGACGTTGATGGCTACGACTAGTCTGTTTAATGTTATGCATATGCTTTTGTATATAATTATGATTATATGTGGTTGGATACTATCTATGGTATTTGTATTCGCTAAGCTCATAAATACTCCCTCTCTATTCTCTTTGGGCCATGCTTATGCCCAGTTATTGGGAGTTGATCGTCGAGGTCAGCGAGGAGCTACGTTGACAAGCCGCAAATTTAGAGCCGTGAGCGAGGCGACGGGTGGCATGTGAAGTCCTCAGCAAGCAGTTTTTCTAATGTCTTTTCCTCATGTTATGTTCATGTAACTCCCCGTGTTATTATGGGGTCAAGTACCATACTATTATTATGATGTATTGTGGGACACAAGTCAAGTAATCGTTGGTTGTATATTTCGGGTGATCGATGTATGTATCGTTGATATGTTATTTTGGGTTGCGGAAGCGTTCACTACTTACTTTGACCAAAGAGTATTTTTATTACAATATCAAATGACTTTTTTATGTCAGATCCATCGACTGCTGACTCGTGTACGTGTTGTTGATGATCTTAACTGTATGGCCGACCAAAGATGAGTTTACAAAAACTTAAGTCTCCTCAGCCGACATAAGTTATCATCACCGAATCGTAACGAGGTGAATAAACAAAAATACCGTGATTTATAACGAGGTATAAGGCAAATAATCGGATAATACAACCTAACATACATTATCAACTCATACAACTCTTCCTAATATGACTCAACATCACCTCAAAACACCTATAATGACCAGCGAGACCACAGAACCCAACAACTCAACCCACAATTATATTCAACATATAATTTAACACAAAATTATATACACATATATCAGAATCAAGTAGTTAATCAACACCCGTAAGATAAATACTCACCTCGGCTAGCAAATAATAGCCTCGCTACTAGTCCGCATGTTCTTCCCATGCCAACGCCTAATCAAAACACCCGAGAGATATAATTACTACTTACTACCATATTAATAACTCTATTTAGTTATCTGTCCAACTTAACAACCTGCTTTAGTTACCAATTATAACTTAAGGTGTAGATTACTACGCCGAAGCTAAACCGACTAATAAAACGACAAAATTCGAGCATCACATTTCCCAACCCAATCGGCCATCACCCCCTACAAACACTAACACTTTAAACAACTTCTATTCAACCTAAAATCGACTCATTCTAACCAATATATCCATCATAAATCTCCTAAATTCCAAATACTACTCACTTTACCCAAACTAAAATCAACATAATCTCTCTACTAACCATACAAAAAGTCAATGCACTATACTCCAAAATATCTCCATTAAGTTCATTAACATACTTTTGCAACTAAAATTTGATTTGGAAAAAGTCAACCTAAAAGTCAACTATAACTTCCACACATTTCAACCATCAAAATAAATCCATAATCACCGCAATTGGCCAATAATATCCAAGCTTAGATGTAACATTCCTACCATATAAAGTCTTAAAATCCCAAATCCAAAAAGTCAACAAAAAGTCAAACTTATAAAAATGGTCAACTATAGCTCAAAATGTCAAGATTTGAAGATAAAAATCATACCTTAGATGATTAAGAGATGAGGAACAAGATTATGGAGTGATTTGCAACAAGATTCCACCAAGAAAATTGAAAAAAAATCAAGGGGGAGGTTGGGGGTTTTGGTTCGGCCCTATGAGGAGAAAGGAAGGAGTTTTGGTGATTTGGATAATGATGAAATGGTTAAGTGGAGGTAGGTGGAGATATTTCTAGATTAGTGCAAGGTCTCGCTTAAGTTTTCAGCTTAGTTTCGCCTCGATTTAATAACACAACTCGAACATAAAATTAACTTCTACCCCCAACTAATATTATAAAATGTACATACTTAAACCGATTATTAAGACCGAACCTCATATAATTATAACCTATTTGTTCCATTGTTTCTACAAGCCATCTCAAATAGTCTATCTCAGTATGTTCATCTTTATATTCAGGCAATTTTGTAGCATTTGCAATCTCAGTCTGTTGATTCAAATTTAAAAAATAGTTGGAATAACTAACACACATGAAATAAATTATCACTAATTCATTAAGATACTTACTATTGTACTGATCATTAGACTCAGCCTCATGCACTTCTCTTTCAACTCCATTATATACAATGCACGCGAGAAGTGATCCAAAATCATCGAACTTATGAAATTCTTATTCTTGATTGTTTGATCGATTCTCTATCCAAATTGAACCTCCTCTCATGATTCATCTGGAAAGAGTCTCCTCACTGCACAATATAAGAACATTTTTACTTTTAAAAAATATACTGATATTTCTATAGTGTCAAAATATATTTGAGTAAATGTACTTAAGTCAACCCAGATTTGAGTACACATATATACTCGAACATATATGTATGCATTTCACCAAAACACTTTAACATTTGTGAGTATAATTTACTCAAATGTGTGCCTTTGACATGCGTAGTATTTATCTACTCCCGAACATATATGTAAACACTTATTATGTACTCTGAACATATATGTAAACATATTTCACCTAAACATGCAGAGTATTTATCTACTCAATGTGTAAGTTTTGAGTACATATGTACTCTCAATATATTTAAACACATTTTCTTCTTAGAATTAAATATTTCCAGAGTACATATGTACTTAGTGTCAAAATGTATTTGAGTACATATGTACTCATATTTATATATGTTGTATGTATGTAAAGATACTTAAGATTTTCCATCTTTATCATATGCATACTCGAACAACATTTTGTCTTGTTTAGATATCTGCGGTATGCTAATCTTGACCTTTCGATAAGGTGTCGTTTCAAACCTTAATTCTTTTTTATCTTTGTTTGAACACCTTCTTTCATCAACAGGGTTCAAATCTGCATTCTTCTCTTCAACCTTTCGTGAATGTCTATCCTTCAAAATATCGCATTCATTCAGAAGCTTGTCGAGGTTATCCAAATTTGGATCTGTATCTTCCATCACCTTCCCTTTAGGACTCTTTCTATCAAAATTTTTAACCTTTGATACAAACTCAACCACCTTGCCATTAGCACTCTTTATATCAGATTTTTTAAATTTTGATGGAGACTCAATCACCACCTTACTTTTAGGAGTCTTCTGAAACTTCTCCTTCTCGGTGTCACTTCCAGTTATGTTATACATAGTACACATGTAGTTTTGAGTCTACTGTTTGAGTTCAGTGTAATATTAAACTAAATATTAAGAAGTTGTGAGCAATTTAGCGACTCATCGTAAATTATATAAGTTCATTTGTACTCAGATGTGAGGCAGATAAAGGTTCTCGGCCTCCGCTTTCACGCCTGACCCAACACTATTCACTCTGCTCATTTTCTTTTTCTTCCATGCTTCAGATGTTGTATTCAGAGTAGCCGCATGTATCGACGCAAGACGCCAAATTATTTTTTAATGCTAGTACTTATATACTCTCAACATTTAATTATACGACACTCATTAATATTTACCTGCTCTATCGTTGCATTTATAGTCTAAGCAAGATTTCATCACATTTCCAAGGCTCTAAACATGGCCCCTGATCGCATTCTAGCATTGAAGTTTCAAGGCATTCACATTCTTCTTTGGAATTATTGAGTTACAAAGATGGCTAAACCTTTTCCTTCATGATCTTGTTTCTAAACCTTTAAAAATTTCATTCTTAGTCCAAATAGCATACATTTATGATTTCATTCCTTTGTATATCATTATGCTTCAATTGATTCATAACATGGACCTGCACAAATTATATGAAATATATCAGTTTACCATTATGCTATCATTAAAACTTATTTACTATAAATGTCTTACCATTAAGAAATGTTTATCACCATTTTGTTAGGAAGTTCCTTCTTTTATATTTTTTTTGAAAATGTTTCAGAAGAAATGCTCGCACTAATCAGATCGGCACACTCCCTCAAGGTCAAGCCAAACAAATATGCCAATTGGCTAATCAAACAATTCTTGATCTGGGCACACAAGGCACCGACAACGATAATGTGATGCCTTCCTCATGTGTACTCATCACTTTATAATGCAGTAAGTCATCTCGAATATCACTTAGCTTTAACCGCATGTCATATCCCTTCTCGACCCTCGAACTCTCCTCCTTTTGTAAATTTATCTGCTCCTTTTGTACTTTGGCAGCGATGCTTCCTAGGACCCCTAGGGCAGCTTTGTAAACTCTTTTGACATCGTTCTCACAGATATACAGAAACTTCCTCCCTTCCAATTGTACTTTCAGTTGCGATGGATGGAATTTCTCATAAAACCACATCATGAACTCGCTATGTATCTTTTTTATTTTCAATCAGGATTGGATAAACCTACGCTTCCAATTTCTTCATTGTTTCCATTTGTCCAGCCTCTTTCATCCTTTTGAACTCCTTTGGTTGAAGTGTTTTCAAGATGAATTAAATTCTATCATGAACCCTTAGTATACTTTTTTTCCTTACCCTTTATTTCTTTAGCAGCAAGAGCCTGCTTCTCCAAACCTTCACTACTTGCTACCATCTTATCCTTCTCCACAGCCTCACTAGGTCTTGCCATATTATCCTTCTATGTAGTCTCACTAGGTCCTGCCATCTCATCCTTCTCCAAACCCTCACTAGGTTCTACCATCTCATATTTCCCCAAACCCTCACTAGTCGTTCCATCTCACGCTATCAATTTTATCCACGTGTTTCATGACAACAACTCAAAATCGAGCCGCCTACCCTTTCTTTCCAATCGCTTATTTTTGACATATTTGTCTCTACAAAATCAATAAGTGAAATATATCAAGACGACCAATATAAAAAAATCAAATTATAAAAGAAGTTTCAGGAAGCTTAAATTATGTACACATCTAATCTTTACACACATTTACTTAATATAGAACTTTCCATTAAGTATTTCCAGAGTACATATGTACTTAGTGTCAAAATACAATTGAGTACACATGTACTCGAACATATATGTCAATAACTGCCCTTTACCAATATATTATGTTGACAGATAAGTTTCTCGATAGAGTTTCTCAAAGTAAATTAAAAAATTTCAAGTCGAAGAGCGGAGAATTCAACAAATCGGCTCTGCTGGTGGTATATTTCTGCTTTTAAGTGGACCCTGAGATAAGATAAATAATTTTGAATAATATCTATATACCTGCATTTAAGATGCAGATGAAGAGAATATATGCCTGAATAAATAATAAATGTGGAAATCTGGCTTCGCTCGGCATTTAAGCATAATTAACCCAAACCCGAACTTTTAACCCAAATTTCTTCCTCTAAATATCCCACTTATCACCACCATCTTCATCCTCATCCATTCCCCTCTCTTCTACCGAAATTTCACTTACTCCCCCCTCTCAAAATTTCTTCCATTTCTCTCATCGATCATTCTTGCAAACTCAAGATAAAAAGCCGGTGGATTTGATTCTCCCCATCATCTCATCATAGGCTTCAGGAGTTGAGCTCCCGATTCCAAGACGGAATCGCCTAGAAATACTACAATGCTGTACTGGCGCTGAAGACAAACCTCAATGACGTGGACCTTTCATATATATTATGTTATATATTTCAGATGTGTTGTCTCGGGAACTATTCTAATATGCGTATCATACGGACATGATTCACATATTAAATAATCAGACATGATTGAGACATGGGTAAGGAATTTCCTCGATTTGGTTGATTCATACGATGAAATAATCGAGATTGGCGAGGTATATTACGAGATAATTGAGATTATGATTTGTATTATGAGATAGTTTTGAATATGATTCATGTTACGATCAGCAAGGGTCAAAGTTAATGCTGGGTCGCTGTCAGGCGCGCGTCACAGACGCTTTGATCAAGCTTGGTGTTATTCATGAAATGGGCCAAGGACCTGACCTGGGAGAAAGTTTGTACACAAGATATCGTTATTGGTAAACATGATTCTATATTTTGGCCAATGACATTTGACATCGAGTACAGAATGGCTCAGAGGATGGAGCCATGCCCTATCCGATTACGCGAGTGATTCTCATATGTGTATTATTTGGCGCTGATTCTATCTGCGGTAGGCTATTTGAGGGCGGATTCCTCGTGGTATTATTTATGAGGTGGATTCCTATTTGATCACTTTGTATGTCGAGACCGTTTTCCTTAAAATGAATATGCACTGCTGACTAAGAAAAGGATATCGTATGAGAACCTACGTGATTTGTGAATAGTTATTTATCAGCAGAGTTTCGTTAACGATAAGCATACGTTATATATATAAAGATGAATATATATGCGACGGGATCAAGTCTGCGGGTATTGTATTCACCGCCTAATACCGACTCCCTATTCTCTATGGGCCGGGCGCTTTACGCCTGGTGCTCTAAGTGGGCCGACGTCGGCGCTGTTTGGTAGTTCGCATCGGGATAAAGTCGGGCAGATCAACATCATGATTTATGGCTTACAAGATGTAATTCCTATTACCATTTCCTGGCTGCCGACTTTCAGATATCAAGCTGTGGACCTCGTATCAGATTTCATCGGTGTCCGTTGCCATACTTTCCCTACGTTATATTGATTTCATATTGAAGTTGTACTATTGGGCGCGGATTTTGAATTACGCTTCGTCAAGGTTTATCAGATATTGTTGGCTTCACCACGACGGACAAAAAGTGTATTTTTTATTATTATTAATGCCAAATCTAAGTTCTTTTATATCACATTCATCGACCTACGACTCACGTATTGCGCACATTACTTACCTTAACTCAGGCGGTCGAATCTCGGGCTGTCGCTACAATTTTGGCACGAGCTTAGGTTTCAATTTTCCTCAGGGCGCCCTATGCGTTACGCCTGTGCTGTAGTATTTGCCGAAATGGCTGCCGATATCCGAGTGTTCTCATGAGTCTAAATTTTTCTTCTTTCGCCGATCGTTGGATCGGTTTACACCGAAGATTTTCACGAATCGCTGCATTTAGCACCCTTAGGAAGCGTCGGGTATTAATCGCATTCACAAGCAAATGACATGTTGCCGAAGCTGCTAAAATTGATTTAATACACACTTGATGCATGCTTTATCTCGATAATGTCTCACCGGCTCGGGTAGATTTTATTTTTCACCGATAACAAGATATGTAGGATGAACCCGCGTAGTGCTTGGAACGAGACATTAAAGATAATGACGGGCCATTGAATTTGTTTAGAGAAGCGAGATACCAAAAAGATGTCGAAAGAAATCTATAACGCCTGAAATGAGCTGCTGAGCGGTCAGGTATTTATGTAAATCTAAAAGTATTAAGTGGTAACTGCGGATCGCCAGATAAAGACGGCCGATCCTTAGACGCTGCTGAAGCGCGCTTCAACACCGGGTGGAAGAGCGTCATGATAATTACGATAAGAATCAAAGTTGTTGCGGCGTAATAATTTAGTTGGACGATCGTGACGGGCCACCGCTACATGAAGTCGAAAGTTAATCAATCTTGTTGTCCGATGCGGGTGTACGCATTACGGTGAGTGCTAAGAGAAGACAAGTGTCGTAATGTACGGAGCACAAAATTTATTTCAATTTCGATACTTCAGCGAATCGGTGATGTTCTAAATGGGAAATTTTCGTCGCAAAACCATTATCAAGTTATTTATCAGCGACAAGGAGGTTATTCCATCATCTGGGATGTATCGAATATGATCAGACATCTAAAATATTGAAAAAATCGTATCGGGTAAAATTGTCAACAGTACCTACTAGAGAATATAAAGTCGATTTAATGTAACCGAGTAGACGTGATAAAACGAATATTTTACTGATCACACATGAAGTTTCTAAGTTGCTTAAGTTGCGGAAAGTTGTTCTTTGAAGAATAAAGTGAAAAAAAAGAAAATAAAATTTCGGGACTCTGGGAGAAAGAAACGATGTTTAGTAATACTGTTAATAAAACTTCAGACCGGATATATGCTGTTGAAATAATTTTATGAAATAAATATCTGCAATGAATTAGCTGAGTATAATATTTAAAAAGTTCGACGATAAATAGGGAATTTTGGGAATTACGTAACATGATCGAGATTAAAGTTGAAACGAGATTTTTGTAGGTTGTTAATGTATGATTTGCTGCGTATAATCGCATAACGCATTTAAACGCGAAGACCTTAATGTAACCAATGGAAGCGTATGATATTGCGGAGTATATGTTACCGCGTAGGATACGGAGTCAGAATGCATGAATCATGGAGAAAGTATGAAAATTAAGACATAAATTTGTAATAATAGTCGGAAAGCATCAAAGATTTAATTAATTAATTGTATTGCTCGAAAGATTCGGGCGAAGTTATACGAGGAAAGGAATGGATGATTTCTTCAAGACTCAGTATATCAGATGTAATTATATATAACGAAGAACGCTGATTTGCGAAATTTAAATTTTTGCTGATTTAGCCAGTTGGAGTTATAAGAGGCGAATCTCATAAATTACATAAGAGACGCGAATACTACATGTTAAAGGTTAAATGAATCAAACGACGGTTTCGTTCTTCGTCAGAATGTAGACTACTATATTCAAGGCGAGCAAGTGGGAGTAAAATGTTCGATATTATACTCTGCCTCAAAGACAAAGTATAACCTAGTGCGTTCCAATTCAAAGGTTTGAGGATAAATTTTTCATGATGTGAGTTTGGTGGTTATAAGCCGAGTTCTGTGAATTATAAGATTTGAAATAATGCTCTGATCTGGGAGGAGGTCAGACTAACAAGAAGGAAATTAAATGGGAATTAGTAACTTTAATATCAATGAATTGGATCACAATTATAAGAGAAATATGATGGTAAATGAGCCTGGTTATAAATGGAAATTTTGCTGGGTGGATAACATAACGGAACTAACGATGGTGACGCGCTAATGTTTGTTCTAAGGATTTCCAATTAATGGACCACCGAGCGTAGATGGCGTTGACAACCTCAAGTGACGCGGAGTATTAACAAGTACGGTGAATATACGTTGTTTCGCGACCAATAATTCAGAGCATAGTTACGGTTCCGAGTCGCCATGTATGTGATACTGCGACTTAGCTGGCTGCACGCGACACGGTAATAATCGTATCACGGTAGAGTTAGGTGTCGCCGACCCATAACTCTGTAAGATAATCGAAAAAAATTTATACTCATGATTCGACGCATGGATTGGGAAAATACTTAATAAGGATAATAATTGAATTGCTATTTAGTGTATCTACAAGTTTTCTATAAGGTCTAACTACGCAGTCAGCGGGGTGGCTGCGTTTACGAGCAATTATAAGATTCCGTGGATTTTGTAACGGGGTCACGGTGACGCGAGTCAAGATGTTAAACGTCAAGCCAGGGAAGCGCACGATAAAGCTAGGTCGATGTCAATTAGAATACAATGTTGAAATTCATGAATTCAAGGACAACAGTGAATGTTATGCTATTATTCAAGATAAAAGTGCCTTATCGAAAGTAAATGAATTATCAGTATTTAACAGCAAGACGACAAGTCAGCACTGAAAGTTACCTGCAGATGATAATTTAACAAAGTAGGAAAGTCAAGCCACTAATACTAACTTCCAAGCTAATGTTACATTATGTTCATCGAAGCTATCAAGAGACGTCAATTCTAATATCGTCAAACGAGACGCAGAAAAGGAAAAAATGACTCTAATGAGTCACGGCTAACTCGAGGAAAGAACGAACTCGATACGACTACAACTTAGAATAAGGTTCCATATGTTAAATTAATGAAGTGAATGGCATCAGCGAATACTATAATATACGGTTCGAATACGAACGAGATTCATAAAGTACCACGGTAGCGAGTCTAATGGAACGAGGGAAACCGCATCGTCTAACTATTCTAAAGTGTATGTGTTAACGGCTACTTTGCCAAGCATTTACGTATCAAAGTGCGACGGGAGCGAGGAATACGGTAGATTGAAATTTTCAATTTGATTGGAAATCGAGACACTGGGGCGGTGACATGCGAAAAGGATATCGATAATTTATCGGATCTAGTAATAAGTTGGTTACGATAGGGGTTACTGGCAGCGCGCCAATGATCGGACACGTCAGAAGCACTGGATGATATATATATAAATATATATGTATGTAATGCTGGTTGAATTATCACGTAGAAATCTGATGTCGATAAATCATAGCATTAGAAATATATGATGTTGGCTACAGCTCTGGGGGTATATATGCTATGGTAAAATTGAGATAATGATAACTTTAAGGTTAAGATGTTACGGGTACGCATACGGTGTCGATATAAATGAAACGACAAAGTAGCGGGAAAGACATCTATGTCGACCTATACGACGATGAAATCATGACGGTACGAGAATGGTAAAATGAACGATATTTAAATTTTATGGTGGTAATGCATTTGATTTAATGGCTATGACGCTATATACATACCGGTAGATTATATGCTAGTTCATATGTGGATATAACTTATACCATGGAAGTCTAAAAATTTTAAGAGGTATAAACGCTGAAAGATTACGTAAACGCGGGTTATCGCGACAGACATATGTTAGTCAGATGACGGAAACCCTGCGTATTTGATTTTATAGTAATGCCAAGCATAATCGCGAGAATAACAATTTGATTGATAAGAGAACCTTTGATTGCACATTAATGAATCCTCGATACTAACAACTATGGATACGACGCACATCTAATTATGAGCGGATACTATACCGTGGACATCGACGATATGGATATTGATTTCAGTGGCATTATTGATGGTCGATTTATGATATTGATGTAACATGATAAAAATTTGAGTTGACGGTTTTTGGCACATGAGATACAGAGATGTATATCAGAGTCGTGTCACATGATCGCATGACGATTACGATATTTATCAGATCGGCTCATCATCCAATATAAAGAAGTAATATTCAGTATAATGCTATACCATTTAGGCAAAGATTTACGATCTCCTGCCCAACGACCATGTTAGAGTATCATGATCAAGTGACAAGATGTCATGATATTCTAATAAAGAACAGATTAAAAATCGAATCGACATGATGTGTTATTTGCATCGATTGAAAATTTCGAGGACCTAAATTTTATAAGGAGGGTGGGGACTGAATAACTCGCTCCTTACCAATAATATGTTGGATAGCATATAAGTTTCTCATTGTATTTCTTTAAAGCGAATTAAAAATTTCAAGCTGAAGAAGTTATGGTAATTCGAACAAATCGGTCGGTTGCGGCATATTTCGGCTCAGGGCGGGACCGAGATAGTATAAATAATTTTGGAATAATATCGACATATCGAGATTTAGTATTTAGATTTAGTAGTAATATATGCCTCTAATAACACAACTAAAATTTCTGTTTTGAGATTTAAGCCATGAATGCGTAGAATTAACCGAAACCTAACTGAACCTAAATTTCTTCTCTAAATATCCCACCTACCACCACTATCTTCATCCTCATCCATTCCCCCTTCTTCCCCTCTTTGGGCCTAAATTTCACTCTTCCCCCCCAAATTTTCTTCCATTTCTCTCATCTATCGGCTCTTAAACTCAAGAATGCCATGGATTTGCTTCTCCTCATCATCCTCATCATATCTGTGAGTCGAGGCCGGATCTAAAGACGAGGATCGCTTGTAGTCATCATTAGCGCTCGCGCGAAGAATAGAGTTGTTCCTTCTAAAAGGTCATGTTATATATTTTGCATTGCTCGGAACTCTTATATTACAGATTGTATGACATGATTCATATTACGAAATAATCGAGATTACGATTCATATTATGTAAATTCTCGATTTATGATTCATATGATGAAATAATTGAGATTACGAGGTAAGCATTACGAGATAATTGAGATTATGATTTGTATTATGAGATATTTGTGAATACGATTCATGTTACGTAGATCACAGGGTCGCGCTGACGCTATGGGTCACACAAGGCTATATCGCCACAGACGCCAGTTTGATTGCTTTGTGTTATTTCCGAGTCGCGCGACCTAATCACGGTGTTTCACATACACAAGATATCATATGCAGAAATGCGATTCTGTGGGAATGCCGACATGACAGATTGGCGAGCTGCAGCCTCTGGCCGAGAGGGATTGTTGGAGTTCCCATCCGGGAATACGCGAGGTGGGATTCCTCATATGTGTATATTTGGAGCGGATTCCTACGCTGTATTATTTGGAGGCGATTTCTATATGTGTATTATTCAAGCAGAGCTGATTCCCTATTCACGACTTTGCGCCACGAGACTGCTTTTCCTTTAAATGAATATGCACCGTTGATCTGCTATAAGGTCGCATGAGAATCCTATGTGATTTGTGAATGCTATTTATTTGTAGCCCGGCTAATGTATACATACGTTATATATATGGGTATTTAATATACGTGATTTGATCGTAAGTCTAGTATTTGCATTCACTCAAATTTTAATAAATTTAATTTATTCTCTACGGGCGGGCTGCTTATGCCTGTGTTCTAAGGGTCGATCGCCGAGGGTTGTCGAGAGTTCGCATCGGATAGTCGCGCATTGAACATCATGTATGGCGCGGTGGCATGAATTCTATCACCATTTCCCGGCTGGTTGACACTCATATCAAGTTAGACCCGCTATTGTATTTCTATCAGGGTCCTGGCTGGCCACTTCTGCCTATGTTGTATTTTGATTTCTCATGGTGATTCGAAATAGACACATGACTAGACATGTCACTCGTTGTTTTATCAGATGTCGTTAGTTCACCACCGACGGACAAAAGTGTATTTTTTTATTATTATTAACGGCCAACGCAAGTTTCTTTTACGTCATTATCCATCTTATCTACGACTCTATTGCATGCTGGTTGACGACCTTAACTCGCAATGCACGACCCTGCATGGGTCGTTACATACGAGGAAGATTTCACCTGGAAACAATTATCATGCGTGAGTATTTCAGACTCAACAGCTTATTTTGAGTAATATACAATTTCAATACATTTAACACATTTTCTTCCTTAATTAAATATTTCCACAAAGACATATGTACTTCATGTCAAACATATATGTGTGACAGATTTTACCTAAACATCCAGAGTATTTATGTACTAAAATGTGTGTGCTCTTTGAGTATATATACTTCTAATATATTTTAAAAAACATTTTCTTACTAGAATTAAATATTTCAAGAGTACATATGTACTTATCATTGCAAGGTATTTGAAAGACACACGCATTTCAACATATTTATGTATTTGTGATTTCACCTAAACACTTACATGCACAGTATATATTTACTCAAATCGCTACAGGTCAGCTTTAGCATATACGTATTCTCAATACATTTAAACACATTCACTTCCAAGAATTAAGTATTTCCCGCAGCGACATACGTATTCTTTAAACGCTCATGCCCAGATTTATATACTCAAATGTTTCTTATATAAAGCTCAGAGTATAAATATTTCTAATTAAAAAGATCTACAAATATATGAAACCTCGTCACATATTCATAGTATTTTTAGTAATTTACCTTTTGTCTAGAAGGTTGTATATATGTACTACATGTCGTATATATTTTATATCAGACCCTGTGTTCTCACTGATGTTTCAACATATTTTCTAAATCATAGCCACTAATTGATGCTGCTTAGTAATTTAAGGTTTAGAACAATTGTTAACCTTAATTATGAATAGAATTTCAATTCAAATCACAATAACACTTTCGAAATCAGATAATTAACAGGCATCTATTAATTTGTTGATTTTACAAACAAATTTATTAATAAGTTTAACAAAATTCCAGCATGAAGCTACTTTAAAATTCTCAATTGGTCTATTTACCTTTTTAAATGCAATGGCAAAAATGGCCTTCATTTAATTTACGCGTCGACCAGCTTCAACGTGATAAGTGTTTTAGCCATTGCTAGAGAGAAATAAGGCGCGCTGGTAGAGGAAACATGTGAAAGCAGAGCGGCGTAAAAGCGTGTTTCAGGTGTAAACGAACGCGCAAGAATTTTTATCTAATTTTTTTATTTAATTAATGTTATCATTAATCGATCCTCAGGATGAAAGGCCTGATGACAAGCGCAGATGCCTCAAGCGCAATATGCATCATATGTATGTCTCCTCGTAGGACCTAATAATATTTAGGTGACAAGAATTCTGACAAAAAGTGTTGCCGTGATCCCATACGATTTCGTTGGACCGATTTGAATTTTTCAATTAAAACTAAGATTTTGTGGCCGAAAATAAAGCGTTGGCAAATGGTTTCGAGATGCACACACACCCAAACAAAGGTTTCGGCCGTGATTTAAAAGAACTATTTGCCCTATATTTTAAAGAGTAATAATATGAAGTGGCTTATCGTCGGTACACATATTATTATATAAATAAGTAATTTTCTAAGGCTTTCGACCATTCATCTTCGACCAGCACTCTAAACTATTTATCTCTTGGTTCTGCATTCAAACGTATAAGAAATCAATCTACCATAATACGTGCGTGGGTTAACGTGGTTCTCGGCCAATAAGCCCGGTGAAAATTATATTTACAGTAAAACGATCACTTAATTTTGCATTTTGCCAGATAAAAAAATACTATTTTGGTGGTCAGCCATGTGGAGAAGGACTAAAAGCACACTCAAAACAGTAATAAATTTTTTTATTAAATGACTATTTTATCCTTAAATGAAACTTTTTCAAATAGGAGGGGCTAGAATAGTAATTTCACACTTATATTTTTACTGTTTGGAACTTCCATGTGTGATTATAGCAGCCATGTGTATAATGCTAAATCGATACAGCTCATCCTCTAAAAGAACATTAAAAAAAGATAGGAAAACAAAAACCTTTAATGAGACCCCCTTCCTCCATATACGGAGTACTATATTTGCCATATTCTCATCCCAAGAATGTTAGATCACAAGTTGGTTTGCTATTATTTTTGATTCGTTGATTATTAGTTGGGTTTGGGTTTGTGTTTTTATTGCAGAAAAAGAAGAAACAATGAAGGTAAAGTTGAGGAAAGTAGGTTTGTTTCTGCTGCTGCTCACTGTTTTTGCTCCTATTCTTCTCTTCACCGACTTCTTGCCTTCCTACTTCACGGACCCCTCTTGTACGTTCTTTTTTATTTATTATTACTCCCTCGGATTGTTTTTAATTGAGGCTCTCGTTTTTTCGTATAATATTTTATATGTACCAAAACGTCAATTAAAAAGAATTGGAGCTAGAGAATACACATCTATTGATCTCAAGTTTTATCTGTTGTGTAAAATTGGCGATTGATTTGTGTGATTGTTAACTTGTAGCTAGAATTGAGTATATTGAAGATGTATCTGCATTTGTAAGTTGTCCTATTTCTCCTTTTAATTCTCTTTAGGATTCCCTTGTTGGGGGTCAGTTTGGTATCATTATTTTCTGTGTTGGATTTGCAGAGTTTTGGTGGCGACATCAAGCCCTTGAATGTATTACCCCAGGTCTACATTCTTCTCCCTTTTTTTATTTCGTTTCTTATTCGTACTTACTAGATCCGATCCCAATGCAATTTTACATTATCATTAATATGCCCCAATCCCTCGGGGTAAGGGGGTCTGGTAGTATGCAGTTTTAACCCTTTCATAAAAGGGGAGGCTGTTTCCGAATTGAGTGAAGTGCAAACAGTATCTACTAGTACTTGACAATAGTTAAGAAGCGTAGCTAGTGTAATGTAATGAGTCATTTTGTATTTATTCCATTATATCCCAGAGTCGGAGAATATGAAATCTCGTTGCAATTGAATTGTTAAAATTATTATTCGTCATTCCAGGAATCCACTGATGCACTCAAAGAACCTCTTGGTATTATTTACTCCCAAGATTCAAAGACTTCCCCATTCAATTTATCTGATGCCGATTCTTCCACTGCCACACAAGAAAATGCTCGTAAAAATAGACAGCTCACTGAAGGTTTTTTACTTACTAAGCTGAATTGTTATGTGTTCTGCCTTAATGCTGCTATAGTTATTCCACCCTAACGATTCCATATTGATGTTTGTTTATCATTAATGTTTTCATTTTGCTTCTAGAATTGGTGCAGCAAAGAAATTCAGTATTAAGTTCTGAAAGCGGTGGCCAAACTGCTGATGACAATCCCATCGAGCAGGTCACTGATGCAACAGAAGGAGTTCATACTCGAAGATTTCAGGTAGTTGAAAGTGAAGGTACAAGAGAACGAGCACTTTCGTTCTCTTAAGGAGAAATTAGTATTTTCATTTGATCCCAAGTTGCTATGCATTTTGAACATCCATGAAATGAATTGAGTTAATAAATTTTGCACTTCCGTTAAATTGGAATTTGATTTTAGTATTTGATTACACCTAGAGGGATAAAGTGTGCCGTTGTATTTCTGGTACTATAATTGTAGGACTGAGTGAAACTTCTTCTGGGGTATATAACGCTCTTCTTTGCCAGCTTCCTTCATTGGAATCTTTTAGAGTAACAAAATTTATCTACTGCATTCCTCATACTTCGAATGAGACGAACCAACTTGACTTACAAATCAAATGAAGACTTGGCCTAGCTTAAGTTTACTTTTTTTTGTTCCTTTGTAATACTTCATTTAAACTTATTGGATTCAGACATAAGTGTGCACTATGTACTGATCACTATTTAGCACTTGGCATCAGAAAAGATAAATTAAGAATGTAGTGTGAATAGAAGCACAAGGGCCACATCATAATTAAGTTTTTCCTTTGAATGAGCTAGTTGGTTTGACAACCATATTTAAATGAAGGTTTGAGTTAATGTATGCTTACATTTTCATTATTTATGTTACTTAATGCAACAACTTATTTGAGGCAAACTTAACTGCTCACAATGTATAGATGAATGGTTTAACCTTGGCACGACGAAAGAAGTAAGAATATATTGTTAATATGAAACATAAGGACCCACATCATAATTTAATCTTTTGAAGAAGGGAGGGAAAAATTACAATAGAGGTAGAAATAAGGACTTACCCACATTGGATAAACAAAACCAGCTTCTCTCAAATGCAGTGGAAAATGATGGATCATGGATGGCTCCTTTCCTTTACCTTTTCATGAGGTTAATGGTGTTTAGATATATATCAAACAATGTTGGGTAATTAGGTTCATTTCCCATTTCATGTTATGTTATCTATGAGAGTTTTATTGCATTATGACCATTTGGATTTCAATAAGTGAAGTGATTTTTTGCGTATACTCTTTGGTTATGTTCCAGGAGTCAAATCACCATAAACGTTCTTCGAGAACCTCCATAAAAGAAGCCACCAGAGCATCAGTGTTTAGCAGAACCGAGCAGCAAACTGAACAAACAACTCCAGTGGATGCTCGTGTTCGCCAACTTAAGGATCAGCTAATTAGAGCCAGGGTGTTCTTGTCACTCTCGGCCACAAGAAACAATCCGACTTTTATAAGAGATCTTCGTTTAAGAATAAAAGAAGTCACGCGAGCACTTGGGGATGCCACTAAGGATTCCGATCTAGCCAGGAAGTAAGTCTTCTTTTGGACTACATAATTGTCAGTCTTCATTGGGGTTACTTCTGCATGTGTGCCTTCTCTCTGAGCTGTCTGTAAAATGTCTGTCCCTTCTCTATTATAAGGTAACTAATATGCAGTTGCCTATGCATCAAAACTTATTTGATCATATTCATCTTATCTCTTCAATGTGCAGTGCTAAGGACAAGTTAAAATCAATGGAGCAAACTTTGGCAAAAGGGAAACAAATTCAAGATGATTGTGCTGCTGTTGTGAAGAAGCTTCGTGCAATGTTGCACTCAACAGAAGAGCAGCTCCGAGTGCAAAAGAAGCAGACCTTATTTCTTACACACTTAACAGCCAAAACACTTCCCAAGGGTCTACATTGTCTGCCCTTGCGACTCTCAACAGATTATTTTTTGTTAAATTCTTCTCAACAGCAGTTTCCTAATCAAGAAAGGCTAGAAGATTCCAAGTTGTTCCATTATGCAGTATTCTCTGATAATGTATTGGCAACAGCAGCAGTTGTTAACTCAACGATTTCTAATGCAAAGGTAAATGAACCATTATTGTCATGATCATTAGATGCCTGAACCATTATTGTCTATTTCTGTAATGGGCCATGTTAATTATATGATCTGTTGCTTGTTTACTCTTGTCTTACCAATTGAGATACACGTGTTTCCTATCCCTGAAACCTTTCAATAGTACATCATTTAATGATTTGTTGAACAGGATCCATCAGGCCATGTGTTTCACATAGTCACCGACAGGTTGAATTATGCTGCAATGCGGATGTGGTTTTTGGCCAATCCACCTGGAGATGCTACAATACAAGTCCAAAATGTCGAGGAATTCACATGGCTAAACTCAAGTTATAGTCCAGTTATTAAGCAGTTGGCTTCTCCGTCCATGATAAATTATTACTTCAGGACTCGCCGTGCCGAGTCTGATTCAAATTTGAAGTTCAGGAATCCAAAGTATCTATCAATAATGAATCACCTTCGCTTTTACCTCCCAGACATCTTTCCAAACCTAGATAAAGTTCTCTTCTTAGATGATGATGTGATTGTGAGGAAAGATCTCACTGCTCTTTGGTCAACTAATCTAAACGGGAAGGTAATTGGGGTAGTGGAGACTTGTGGAGAAAGTTTCCATAGGTTTGATCGGTATCTTAATTTCTCAAACCCAATAATATCAAAAACCTTTGACCCCCATGCTTGTGGATGGGCATTTGGAATGAATATCTTTGATCTGAAGGAGTGGAGAAGGCAAAATATCACTGAGATCTACCATTCATGGCAGAATCTGGTAAAAGGAATTACTTTTGGATAACCATAGAAATGTTGTAGGCCTTTACTTATGATGCTTTAATATGCTTTAAGAATTCGATACTTCGTTTTTCAATCGTATATATGACCTTTAATAATGTAGTAACAAGGATTTCTTCAAATCCATATTTTTAAATGTGCAAGGTCTTTCAGTTCAACGTTATGAATTTTATATTTGTATCCAGAGTTTACTTGTTAAATTGCCTCCCTTTATATGAATATCTACGAACAGTTTCAGCAGTTCTTTCTCTTTCTTTTACTGTAATGATTGATTTGTGCATTCTAAGTGGCCTTTGCAATGAATCTAGTGGCGAATTGAATGATTAGAAAGAACTAATGACCGATTGAATGATTCAAGTTTAAATGTAGTTATCTATGTTCCATCAGCATGTACATTATGGTGTGACAAGTATGATAATTTAATCTCTATCTTTTTCACAGCCCTCTGTTATCATTCACAATGAATATTTATATTTACTATATTCCAAAATTGGTGTTTTTGGTGGTCCCAGTTTCTTTCATTACAATGCTGAAGGTCCGTTTTTCAATTTTTTTTGGAACAGAACCATGACAGGTTCCTTTGGAAGCTAGGGACACTTCCACCTGGTCTAATTACCTTCTGGAATCATACTTTTGCACTCAGTCGCTCTTGGCATGTGCTGGGTCTTGGTTACAACCAGCAGCTAGAAGGATATCTAACGCAGAAAGTGATCATCATACGAAAAACTTAAAGCTATTATTTGAGATTTAAAGTTCCAGACTTTGGGCAAAGTATCGATTACCACTGTTATATTATGATTGCAACATCAATCCATAAAAGTATGTGTGAAAAGTCCTCCACAGTGGAATCGCTCATTCTGTTGATAGGCATGTTAGTTCTCAGAGCAGGCAGGACCTTGTCGACATTCAGTGATACCTATCTTATGCTTAGTATATTAAGGTCAAAACCAGAAACTTCATATTTTTTCTTGACATCCATCTCTGAAGAGCTGCTGAGATGCAGATGTGTAAATGGTCCCAAGCATAATCCTTTTGTCTTGATTGTTTTTGGCTCTATGACTGGTCGTACATTCTTCCTTCTGAAGTCCATGTATTACAGGGAATTTGTTGTACTTGTAGTGATAACGAATATATTAAAATCTACCACACTCTCAGATGATCGTTTCCACTCCATTCTCTTTGATCAATACGAGATGCGAATCGGATATGTCACAGACTATCATCTCCTCATCCCGCTAAAGTAGGCGACTCTTTTTCAAAGACATTAAAATATGTTAATGTTCTAATCTTTCACTCATATATTTAGACAAATGATATGATACTACTTATGAGTATATGTTGAAGTCTGTCAATTTCCTTTTATTTTGAGAAAGAACAAGGTATAGCTTTCAAACCGCTACACTAATCTGGCCTATCGGCGCCATCGTATTCTTGCCCTGCCTGGATGAAAGGATCATGGATGTGGGCTGGCTTCAACCTACTGTAGACGTAGCCTTCATTTAAACCACTTCAACACAGATTTCGCGACCACGCTACTCTAATCCATGCACGCATTTGGGTTTCATAGGCCGATATTTAACACTCTCGGCCATTTACACAAATAACTACGCCTCCGAAAAGTGAAAAGGTATAGTAAAATAATGTAAGGTCGCTATCGTTGTTGGGAGTTGGTACGGTGCTAAACCCTGGGCGCTTTTTATGATGGGCTTGAATTCGATGAGCAGTAATGTATCAAATGAAAGTTAAACGTTGATGTGAATCATTTTGAACGATGGCACGTTACATTATACTCCTTGGCTCAATTCTTTCGTTTTAACCATACTCTACATTATATTCTTTTAATACTTTACTCTACTGCTTTGGGGCTGGGGAATTTTCAGATTCATAATTGGCAATACTATATAATCGATACTCTCAGGGAATCGTAATATTCATCATGAATTAATGTAAAAAAAAATTTAAAAAAATATAAGATAATTAGAATAAATCAGGTATATGAGCGGATAAGCCGTAAATGAATAGTTGTATTTAAGCATAAACCATTAACCATTAGATGAATGGAAAATGGTGGTACTAAAAATAATGTACTCCGTAATAATAAGAGGATGGGATGCAAAAGAGCACTTCCGTGGGACTCTTGAGTTGATATCCGAATAAGTGATACGAAAGTGATAATACATTATGAATTCTACTCTACAGTTATCTCGAGTATAGTAGTAAGTCTAGGTTTTCTGTATCTTTTAAGAAGTAAAGAAGAACAAACAACACTAACAGAGGAGAATGCCATACAGGCACCAGCTGCCCAAGGCGGCAACTCGAGCCTCAGCCAAGGGAAGAACACCCCTGCAGCTACTGGGATTGCAATTAAATTGTAGGCCATGGCAAATACATAATTTAGTCGGATCCGATGAAATGTCTTCCTCGATAGATCAATAGCTGTAATGACATCTTCCAAGTTGTTCCTCATTAGCACATAGTCTGCTGCCTCTACTGCAATATCTGTCCCTGCCCCAATCGCCATACCAACATCTGCTGCAGCCAAGGCTGGCGAGTCGTTGATTCCATCACCAACCATTGCAACTACACTTCCACTTTTCTGGAAAGAACGAACTACATCAGCTTTTCCAGCTGGCATCACCTCTGCTCGAACATCTTGGATACCGACCTGAGCAGGTACAGAAAACTCAAGCTCCGGCATATGCTCATTTAAAGTGATGTGCACCACATACAGAAGAATGTAATACTAGAGATGCTATAAATTAATCAGATAAGGAAAATCAGCTATGCACAATCAAACAGTAAATAATTTATTGCACCCTACCAACAATTTCATCAACCAAGGTGGAGAAACATCTTGGCATGTCCTGAATTATGGGCCCTTCCAGTCTTACTAACCCTTCAAGGAAACACACCATCTTCTCTACCACCCCGGAATACTATATTCTCCATTTCTAGAATCACCCATCCAGATATCCGAGAAACAAATAACCAAGAGGAAGAGACGATTTGTATCCATGCTTTGGCCAACTTATAATATTTTCCCAAACTGGTAACCTACACAAGCAGTCAAATATAGAACAACTTCACCAGAAACTCGAGGTCAAGACTTAATCTTCCTACAAGCAGATGTGAAATTTAAACAATCGATAACATGAACTGGATACTGGCTTATTTTATTTATATGTATCACCTAGACATTCAAATGATGAACATAATTAGTTTGTCCTGCAAGACATATCTGGACAACTAATCCTTAAGTTCATATCCCCAAAAGCATCTCAATTCTGTCCCTCATGATTCCATCCAGTTTATGGAGGTAAAGTTTTTGTAACTGAACTTCTGGAGTTATACCTCATTGTACTCCCCCTCAAACCTCTACCACCACCCACAGATATACACTCAACGTCTCAGCCAAATGAAGTATTACGGCTTTAACGTCCACTAATACTCTGCCCACCCTTTAACATATTAATCAAACAATTTCCTAAACAGAACTAGGTGAAACATGTTAAGGGCTTCAAGAACCCAAAAAGAAAACAAGATTTAGAAACCCAGAACAGTCACTCTTTTAAAATTGGCATAAAGAAATAGAAAATTATGCTAGGAAAGAAAATCAAACAGATGAAATGATGATATGCAAGTGGTAGAGTGAACTATGAGCATCATCTGATTTAAACCATACACAAATATAAGAAGAATATGATATATACCTCTCTAGCAACAGATTGAGCTGTTCTCCAATTATCACCAGTTACCATGACAGGGGTAACTCCCATTTTTATGAGCCCTTCAATAACAACGGCAGCTTCTCTTTTCAGGGGATCCGCCACCCCTAGAACACCAATAAGGTCCTTATCATATGCTACAAGTATGCCAGTCTTGGCACTCTCTTCCAACTCAACAACGAAACTTTCTATATGATTTCCTACATCAATTCTATTCTCAATCATCAGTTTCCTATTGCCCACCTGTGTAGCAGATTAAAACGGAAAAGCTATATTTTAGAAGCAGATGATTTGTTTCCATACTGGTAATGGCTAAGACAAAACAACTAAAAACTCACCAAAACCACTTTTTCACCAACAAGGCACCGAACACCTCTTCCTGGTAAAGCGGAGAAATCTGAGACATCATGCAGCCATCCTGAGAACTTAGATTCACTTCCATGCTTCTGTGAATCTCTGATAGTTGAAGTTTCATCAAAGAAATGGAAATGGCGAGCATAATCAACTATTGCTTTCGCCAAAGGATGTTCACTGCTAGCCTATTCCAATGATAACATTTTAGTTGAACAGTTAAAGTTCATTGTATTTTGTCAGGAGAAGAACAAGTAGGAAAAATTGAATTTCAAATAAGTATTCAAGGTCATGCATATAATGGTATGTAAATAAAGGACAAACAAATACATACTATGTTATAGGTTTTGTTACTCACTGCCAATGCACGAGAAAACATAAATTATATGTAACTGAAAAAACACAATATGATTCATCCGTCCAAAAGAATAATACTGTAACCCTGATCGTAGCAATTTCGCTCAATTAAATCAGCCTACACACAGGTAAAAAGGTACTAGAGGAAGGAAGCCCCCAAAATGTGGCCAAGTCAGCAAACAGACCAAAAATGGAAACCCCCAAAATGTGGCTAAGTCAGCAAACAGACCAAAAATGGAAACCCCCAAAATGTGGCCGAGTCAGCAAACAGACCAAAAATCAACCCAAAAAAAGCGGAGTACCTCAGCTGAAGCTACCAATGTAAGAAAATCACCCCGATCCATATCAGAAAAAACTCTTGCAATGGTCACCTTGGCCTTTCCTTGGGTTAAAGTCCCAGTTTTATCAAATATAACATGGTTAATCTTTTGTGCTCTCTCCAATGCCTCTCCTCCTTTTATTAGTACACCATTATTTGCTCCTACCCCAGTAGCAACCATGACAGCAGTTGGAGTTGCCAAACCAAGTGCACATGGACATGCAATCACTACAACGGATATAGAAAACATGAGAGAAAAAACAAAATAATTCCCATTTTCTGGCAGCCAATCTCTGGGGTATGCACCAACAATCCCACCAATATACCTGCGATAAGTGAGAACAGATAATTTTCAGAACGCAGTTGGTTACTAGATTTCTTCAAATTGGAAAGTATATGCTTACCATCCACATAATGTCAGTAATGCCAAGGAAACAACTCCAGGGACAAATATGCTTGCAATCTGTTATCAGAATATTAACCGTCATCAATACAGTCCAGCATAACACATGTTCTTTAAAATTATGGAAATGAAAAGAATAAGAACACAAAAACATGATTCAGTAGTATTCAAGTATCGTTAAATTAAGCATATATTCATGCTTGAAAGAAGGCATATTTGTGGATGCTCAAATTGTTGAACACCAAAGAAGAACGACTCATGGGGATTGTAAAGGCAACATCTTGTGCATGCAACACTTGGTAAATTTTTCATTACACAATCAACATGCCCAAAGGGTAACACAAGCAAGACCAACAATTATAAATGAAAGAATAGAACACAAGTAGCTACTCACAAAGTCCGCAAACTTCTGTATAGGAGCTTTTGACATTTGGGCTGTCTCAACTAATGAAATAATTTGACTCAAAACTGTGTTAGATCCAACTTTGGTGGCTCGTATATGGAGTGAACCGTGCAAGTTGATAGTACCTCCAATAACGACTGAATCAACCTCTTTTAGGACAGAGGTTGATTCTCCGGTTACCATACTCTCATCCACATAACTGGAACCCCAAACCACCATAGCATCAGCAGGAATCTTTGCACCAGGAACAACCTTCAATATGTCACCAGGTTGGATAAGCAGTGAATCAATTTCCCTTTCTCCTATGACCTTTCCACCTGAAAAGTAATGGAAAAATTACACATGCAATCGACATGTAAGGAATCATATAGCAGACTTAACTTATTAATCACATCGACATCAACCTGCCCAATGCCGATGGCGCTCCCTCCTAAAATGACAGGGGGTGGGGCTAGTAATGCCAACCTTACCCCTATGATAACAGGGAGGTTGTTTCCTATCGGACCCAAGATGAAGCCAAGATAGACTTCTAATACTTCACAATGATAATGTCGCGAGATAGTGTAAAGGAGCCATTTTGATTTATTCCATTATATTCAAGGAGAATATAAAATCTTCGACTTCATAGGACATGGAAACCACTTAACTAATTAATGATGATAAAAAAGAAGAAGATATATAGTAAAGTACCAAACAAATGATAAAGGAAAGCCACCTTTATCTTTATCAAGCAAAATAGCAGTTGCTGGGGTGAGTTCTACCAACTTCTTGATAGCATCTGATGTCTTCCCCTTTGCAAGAACTTCCAAATATTTCCCAAGAAGCACAAAAGTTATCAACATTGCACTTGTTTCAAAATATGTTGGAGACCAGAACCCAGTAATTGCTCCATATAATAATGCACCAACAGAGTAGAAGTATGAAGCTGAAGTTCCTAAAGCAACCAAGACATCCATATTTGTTGACCCATTCCGCAAAGCCCTCCAAGCTGCAACGTAGAAACGCTTTCCGATAACAAATTGAACAATTGTCACAAAAGCCCACTTCAGCCAATCACCCATTTGGAAGGGACCACACCGGCGAAGTAACAAGGAGTACAATAAAGGAATTTGCGGGCAAACAACTCGCATGAGAAAGACAGGAACCTAGAAGCGTAAACATAATTTTAATAGCCAACTCTATAAGGAGATACTAAAAAGTAGGGAACGGTTGCATCAACTTATGCTGATAATAGAAAAATAGTAAATCATCAAATATGGTTGCATCAACTTATGCTGATAATAGAAAAATAGTAAATCATCAAATATTCCAGCAGAATGGAATTAGCAATAAAATAGTCAAATGGAACAGTTTCAGTAAGTAAAAGAAAATTTAAATGTGTTTCTGTTAAAAGTGGATGTACCACTAAGGTTTTCTTCACAAAAACGTAAAATAAGTATATATTGATGTAAGAAAGGAGTAGCAGGATCCCATGAGAGGCGACGAGGATATCCCTGAAGTTTAGTAGAATGTGCAATGGAAAACAAAAAAGGGATCAAAACAGAATACTATCATATGTTACACGGAGTTTTATGTTGTAACACTATGAGATGGACCATCTGAACATTGGACTGAGGTGAACCGGTTCTTTTGATTCCTCTAGTAAAGAAAGAAACAAAAATATATCGCATGAAGATGTTGCATAAATGTAAGGAAGCTTTCGAAATGGAAATTCATGCTGCTAGGACAATTAACAAGTTCAATACTAAGTTGGTTGGGGTGAGATCTTACACTGAGAACCAAACTAGCAGCAAAAAGGCGGAACATCTTGGATGATTCTTCTATGTCTTTAGAAGCCACCCTACCATAAGGGTTTTTGACATGTAACTTAAACTTCCCAAAGCTTCCTTGGCCAATAGCATCAACCAAGGATCTAGAATTAAGAACCTCGGGATCATAAAGAATTTCCAATTGTTGTAACATGAGATCAAGAGAATATTGCTTAACACCCTTTAAGTTGCTAAGCATGGCTTCAAAAAACTGTATATCAACTGCAGTTAATATCCCAAACACCCCGAGCGTGATCTTATCCTGCTCATTGCTCTGAAGAAATGAGGCTTCAAAACCAGCATCTTCAATTGCAATCACAATTTCGTCCTTGCTGACAATTGTTGGGTCATATTCAACCTCCCCGAGTGAAGTAGCCAAAGATACTACCGCCTTTCGTACACCCGGAAGCTGTCTTATAATACCTTCAACGGAATTCACACAAGCTGCACAGGTCATGCCCCCAATGCCAAATTGTCCCACCAGGGTCCCGCGTTGGTTTGGATGGGAACTATGTGATTCAGGCATAATCTCGGCTTCGAAACCAGCATCCTCGATAGCATTCTTAATGTCTTCATCCTAAAACAGGGAGTTGAATAGTTTAACTTGAGATACAAATCAAATTAATAATATCAACATTTCAAAATAGATAGATAAATAGATGAATGGAAGTTATTTATAAATTGTAATTAGTGGATGAGGGACCTGGAGTAGGAGAGGGTTGAAAACAACAAAGGCGCGGTTCTGGAGTAAGGCGACGGAGGCTTCAAAGACACCGTTGAGGGACATAAGAGCATCCTCCACCGAACCACTGCAAGCTGCACACGTCATCCCCCGAACTTCCACCTCTATCCTCTTCCTTTCCGAATTCGAATACTCTTCCAGTAGCCCAACCTCCTCTCCCGCTGACGTCAGCTCCACATCCCCCATCCTCCTTTGATTCTTCTATTTGGGGAAATCGTAATGCTATTTATATATAAACAACAAAGAGATGATGTTGACTGGGTTTGCACTTGTTAGTTGGTGGAGGTAGAACAAGATGGGACACCTAAACCACTAACCCAATCATCTCTTAATAATAATACCCCTATTAAAATAAATAATAATAATACTACTTATCTTTTATCCCACTCTTCTAAAAGTAAAAGCAAACAATATAAACACTTGTTCAGATGTTGATGATCAAATGAATATAAACTTTATAGTGCTTTAAAAACAAGGAAAATACATGAATAGGAATTGGCGTAGTACAACATATTGTTTGAGCGTTGTACTACAATGTATAGTAGTAGACTTGGTAGCTGTATTAAATTGAATCGATCGGAGTATTATTTCTTGTAGACTTTTTTTAATGGACTTGGTCAACTAAGTTGTTCAAAATTAAAATTAAAAATAGGAATCTACAAATATTGATGATGACATATTGACATCAAGGCAAGGGGTATTATAAATTTATAATTGGATGTATGGATTATTAGTTTTTTTTTTTTTTTTTTTATAAATACACATTATGAATTATTACAAGACTAATGACATGTTTTTTCTTTCCCTGCTTTTTCCTGATTCCCAGTCTCTATTTAACTCATCTCCACGTCATATATAACATCTAATGTTTTATTAATTAATTCATATTTTATATACACAATTTCCTCAATTTCACTATTTTTCTCTATCCAATTTTTGAGTATCTCATTTAACAAAATTTTATTTCATACTTTATATTATATTATTACTTTTTATACTATCAAATTCAATAATTAATATTTTGTCAAAACGTTATTTTAATTTTTGAATGTTTGTATACATATTCTGTAGAGTATGAGAAATACAACAAGATCAAGTAGTGCAAATGGTAGAGCACCACATTTTCTATGATTTGTTTGGGTTTGGTTTTCTGTTTATATATTTTTATTTATATTTTTCTATTGACGGCGACTCTTGGGCTTTTTAATCTTCTTTTTTAAAATTTTGCCCCTCCTAAATTATTTTTCAAAATTTTTTCCCCCCTACATTCTCATCCCTGCTCCGCCCTAACTATATACACAATAAGCTCAGCACTCCATCTACTTGTCATCTTCTTATTGGATAATAAAGACGTGAGAGTGTGTTTTTCTAGTGTTTCAAATTTGAAATACCAATTAACTCACAACACCCACACAACATGTATAGTGAAGAAACAGTAAAGTTTCATAGTGATTTCTCTTAATAAGTGTTTCCCTTTGTGTCCTATTAATATAGATTTAATTTTAGTTTGTCCCCACAACTTTTTTGTCATTTCAATTTACCTTCTAAATCAATTTTACTTTTTAATTTGTTATATGTTATCTATTTTAGACATTTTCGACATTAAAGTTGACATAAATTAATTAACAGAAGGTCAATGATTGTACAAATATTAGAGTTGTGGGAGGGAAGAAGGTGGAATGAGATTTTTTGCTTTTTATTTTGTTCAAAACTAAATGTTTTGATCTTTTTATACAAAGGACCCAATTTTTTCATTTTCTTAATTGCCCTTGTATGAAAGTTTCTAGTAATTTTAATGATGAAACTTGAAAACATAAGTTAAACTGACAAGTACAAGCAGTTTAGGGTAAATTTAAAAAATAGAAAATAAAATCTGCAAATTAAAAATATACAAATAGTTCGGGGGCCAGATGAGATTAAATCATAAATATATTACTCATATTACGTTTGTCTTCATTTATAATGAACCCTAAATTATACTTCATCCCATAAATATAATAAGATTTACTCATTTTTTCAATTTTCATAATTTGTCTCATTTAATCAATATTACATGTATTTAAGTAAACTAGTAAATGATATATTTTGTTGAAATTGAGACTCAAATGCTAGTTCTTCTTTTATGAATAGGAAAAATTCATATTATTTTGAAATAGATTGTTGTCCCTCGATCAAAGGTGTTCCATTAATGTGTAAGGTTGAACAAATTAAGGATAAGTTAGTACTCCTTCTAATTCATTTAAGCAACTTTCTCGTTTTTAGTGTCAATGTAGTCAAGCGGCATCCATAACGGGTTCACATGTATTACTTTGTGGAATACCGACCCTGGGCGAGCTTTATTTAAAAGAGATTTGACACAACCATTTCCTTATTCATCTTGATACATTAATCTAAAACGATATGTTGTATTTATTTAGAGAGTGTAAACTATCCGAGTAGAGCCCGATCCGTCTATATACTAATATTAATTGCATTATACTACCGCTCTACGATTATTTTCGAGAGAATCGTCTCAAGTCAATAATACGATAATAAATCCGACTATTTGGCCGGAGAAGACATTTCTGGTGAGACGGTGACCTTTGAAATAGAATGGACTAAGAAATTATTATTAATGCCAGAATATAAATGCTAACGTCGTAAATGATCGGTCAGATAAAGCTTAAAACGGTAAGATCGATCAATTAAACGGACGGAAGCCACCTCATAAAACCATCGGGCCAATCCATTAACCCACATAAACCAACCAAGTGCCCAAGCAGAAAACCCATCTCCTTCCCCTTCCCTCGGGTACGAGTCCATCTCCCCTCGATTTTTTTCGATTCTCCATCTCGCAGTTTCGACCTCAAATTTCGGTAGCTTTCTCCTCATCATCCTCTTCTCGATTCAAGGTAAAAAGGTCGGATCTTTTGAGTATTTCTCATGAAGTTTCTTGGCCGAATGACTAGATTTCGATTTTTATCACATAACGATTCTCGCTTAAATTACTGTTTCGAAATAAGCTTTTGCCTTGATGAGTAATTCTATGTTTTAGTGGATGTTGACTTTTTTGATTTGGCTTGACTTCGGCTATGGGTTAGCATGTGAGACGATAATAATCGCATTTTAAAGTCATTTAAGATAATACTTTCAGCTGACTTTCAGGCCGACCTTTTCTAAACGTTACCGGTAGTATAAATACGTTATCGACCTTTATCGCGATTGCTTGGCGCCAAATTATGATTTATGTTTGTCATGAATATATGTCAAATTAGTTATATTAGATTTTGAAGAAGAAACTACTGGGATTTGAGGTTGTTAGAAATGGATTTGAAGTACGGAAAAGTTTCGATATTTCATTGACAAATCTGGCCAAAAATGTTAAGATTTTGCTGGGGCGCTGTCAATCGATTACGGATTTTAGTAGTGATAGTCAAATTGGCCATTTTAATTGTCATTGAAACATAATTAAGCAATCTATACTTAAACACACTCAGAACTAAACGGGTTGAAAACTCCGTGGAATTTAATTAAGATGTGCGGTTAAAACTGGTTGCGAGTGCGAATTGTATTTCCCGTGTTTCGATTAGACGCGAACACTGTGAGCACCGATCGACAGCGACATTTCTTATCGCTAACCAAAAAGTAGTACTTATCTCAATGGGTCTTTACATTGGTACGACTTTGCTTTAAATCGCTGAACATGCCATCAGGTACGACATGTAGTTATCAAGATACCAGTTATCGTCAGTAGATGATTACGCGATCTACTCAGGCGAGCCACGATATGATTATGGATCAGATCGTGTGGCGCTTCAAGATCGCTTGAGCTGCGAATAAATTTCGAACCTCCTCAACTTAAATTTCTTGATTTTTGTGGCCTTGCTCAAGATTTCGATTTCTATATTCGTTTATTACTTCTCTCGATTTCTCGGCCTTTGTCGGCATTTCTCGATTGCACCTCATTTCTAAGACTATTGTGGCTTTCCTCTCTGCAGCCCTGGCTGGCACTCGCGATCGATTTATGATTGCGAGATGTTTTAGTCAGGCGCCTGGACATATTGTCTGGGAGTAGAGTAGTCAAATATTGGAGGTGTTTTGCTGGTTTACGCCAAGGACTCGTCGCCGATTTCCAGATGTGATACGAATCTCTTGCTACCGTGATGACAGTGGTTAGCGACTCCTCCTTCCTTCCGGTGATACGCCACGCTATCGCCCTATACTACTCAGAGGTTAGAGTCAGATGATTCTTTACGATCACTTTGCTATACAGATCAAGTTTGGGCGTTGGCCTTTATACTTATAGTATATGCGGTTTGGCCTTATACTTCTAGAGCAAGAAATGCAGATTTAGTCTTATGATCACTATAGTGCATTATCTACAAGGTTCTAACTTGCTACTTTAAAAAAAAATTAATTTTTCGGGTCGGCGCAGACCCTAGGATAAGATAAATGATTCTATGATATTATTTCAGAATTTTAGCTTCACATTTATAATTTAAGTAGCTTTTGCTACGAAAAAAATTTTATCTTTAATCTGCCTGTGGAGATTTATGTATGATAAGAGGAGAATTCAATCCGAAACCGAATCTTTAATTCCTGAAGTTTAAATATCTATCAACACTTATCTTCCACATCATCATTCGAGATCATCTTTATTTCTTTCTTTTTTCTCTCCTTTGTGTGGCTCTGTGATATATTCACCCCCTCCCCTTTAAAAATTTCATTTTCCATTTCTCTCTTCGATTGCCAAACTCAGCATCGCTTGTAATATCGTTTCTCCCCCATCATTCTCTTCGAAGTTAAGGTAAAAGAAAAGCTTCAAGTCTTTTGAGATATTATTTCTGCTTTCGATTACGGCTTCGACTTTTTGGGCCGACTTTTCCATAATTCAATTTTAGATGATTTAATCTTAGTTTGCTATGTCTCCGTGGACGATATGTCGATTAATTCGCGATTTGTATGGCCGCTTCGAGGATGTTATGGTCGTGGGTTGACTTTAGGTTTTCGTTGACTTTTTCGTTGATATTTTTCTAAGACTTTAAATGCCAGAGTGTGTTATATCGGGACCTATTATAGTTGTTCGAGGTTAACTGATGATTTAAAAATTGATTAAAGTGGAGTTATGTCTAAAAAAGTTTGCTAATTCCAAGTCAGCTTATAATCGATATTTCTGAGTATAGATTGCTAATTATGACTGGCTGATTAACTGTAATTCCACTTATGTGCCTACCTTTGTACCCATTAAGCAATAAGCATGAATTTTAGCGGATCTACTGGTCAAGGTCACGGGATTTATAATTACAGTTTATCCGTCTTTGCTAGGATCGTTGTAGATAGTTCCCAAGAGTCGTTGGTGTATCTTCAGAACGCCAGATAAGAGTAGTACGATTATACTTTCTCGGGTGTCGCTTAGGCGCCGACGCGAAGCGAAGCATTCGATCAGTTTTCAAGCAGTTGCTCAGAAGAATAAGCAGAGGTTAGTACCATCTCTAATGAAAGGCATTTTACCGCACTTATTTCAAAATCAGAGCATTTTATATGATTACGCGAGAACGATATACGTTATTATGATATGATTACGCCGTAGAATGATATACACGTTATCAGGTTATGATTACGTGAGAAATCTATACATGTAATCGTTATATGATTGCGTGATTATATTCCGCGGGCGCCAAGATCGCTGAGGTGTAATAGCTTCGAACTCCCAACTTATATTTCTCATTTCTCAGTAATTGCTTCAAGCACTTTTTATGATTTCGTGGCCTCATGGCGATTATGTTTGATTTACGACGCGAGATGTTTACTTCACATGGAATATTGTTCTGGGGAGTAGAGTAAATTCGGGTTATCAGAGTGTACTGTTGTGAGCTATCTATGACTGAGTACGATTCGACCTTACGCTGGGACGACAGGTTTAAAGCGACTCCTTCCTCAGATATGCCACGCGCCCTTATACTTGCATGAGCGGCGCGCCTTTATAATTTTATAAGCGCGTTTATTCTTAGTGCAGCGGTGTGCCTTATATTTGCTGTATAAGAAATAAGCGCGCCTTATAAAGAATGTAGCCTTGCATTTAGCAGATCGTGAGCTTGGCCAAGGTCAGATTTCACAGATAGCTGACAAGGCTTTATACTTTGTGTATATGCTGCCTTTATAGTTCGGTGGGTATAAGGCTGCTGGTTTTGGCCTTATACCTTGAGTAAGCGGGGGCGATTATTTGGATTAGTCCATTCCAAGTAGTGTAGACGGATCGGTATACGCCAAGATTGGGAAAGGCTTTATACCGGGGCGATACGAGATGTGAGGTTTAATGACTGTAGTTTTTAGTCGCTGTTTTAGTCTATCATTTCTTTCTCGAAATCACAAGGGCTGGCTGAACCTTCTATTATATCTTCACGTATTATGTTCCGAGATTTCCTACTAATTACAAGCCAGATGACCTTTTAGTAGCCCCTAGACATATGTATTTATTAATATTTGACTATTATATTATTGATTGACTCGTCTGCACGGTAAGTTCACCCCATGTTAAGTTTCAATTAAGCTTCGCGCTTACACTCCTTTTCTATCGGGCTATTACTTCATTCGGTGCTGTGTCGACAAGGCCGAGCCAAAGAGGTCAAGCTGAGAGTTTTGTTCCGAAAGTAGCTAAAGCGAAAGCATCTAGCGGCGTAAGATCCTCACGCTAATTTTGACGTGTTGTCCAATCGCTTGATCGTTGTATTTTCCTTTGAAACTTTAGCCCGTCATAGCTGTCATTTTGTATTCTGAAAGTACGCATTTTCATTTCTTTTGTAGCTCATGCAGATACTTATTTATTTGGGATACGTTGTATATATATGGAGTCGTTGTTGGGATATCACCGGTTTTGATCAGAAAGTTTTAAACTGTGATTATTTTGGAAATATTATATGTAATCTTATTTTTCAAGAACAGTAGTTTTAAATCGAAGCCGCCCACGGCTGTGGATTCTCGGTGTTCCCGGACATAATGACTTCACTCGTGGCGGCCGACCATGGTCGCCGTAATTTTGGTATCAAAGCTTAGGTTTCGACATTGCATTCAAGGCTGGTTGCTGGCCGACTTGTTTTTCCTCGAGTCGCCAGGTTCGGTGTCTTTTTGTAAAAGTTCAAGTCTTTTTCTTTTGTTGCGCATCGCTTGACGCCACCCGTAGTTCGAAAAGGTAGCCAGCGCCAGGGTAGCCTGTGGAGAAAATACCGGTAGTGGTATAATTGCCGACGAAGACAAAGGACCAACAGGTCCGGAAAGCAAATTTCTCCGAGTACGTTGAGGAAGTCGGCAGACCCCGCAGGTGAGCCGCCAATGCTCAGTGGTCGGTGCCAAACAGGGCCGACCTGAGCAAGCTGTTTTGATCTGGCTTCGGCAGGATCCTCCTAAGTTCATATGGGTTCACCGAGCGGTGCTATCGAGTTCATCCCGAGATATTGCTATCTTTGAGCCGAATGGGATCAATAAGTGGGCATGGTGAGTGGTGCTTTGCTACTTATGTACTTCACGAGGGTGCCCCGTGACCTGGAGAACTCCGAGCGGCCTCGATCATGGTAGGGGGAGTGTCTATGTCCCGGGAGCGATTTGTCGAGCTCTTCCCGGAGAATTATCGCCAGGAAACCCGCCATGGCGGAGTTGGCAGAGTCGATTTCAAGTGACTCGTGTCTGAGGTCACCGAGCAGCATGGTAGACAGCTCATGATCTCGGTGGCCGACTACTTCCCTCGATGTCATCCCAGGAGGCGGCAGATTCAGTGGACGGTCGACGCGAGATACGTCACCGTATCTCACCGATGGATTTATTGGCTTTCACGCCGCGTTTCAAGATGAAACGAGTTGCAGAGCAGGGATCGGTGGCGAGTCGACCCGAGACTTCTTTCCTGGGTAGCCTCTGTACTCTGTAGTTCGTGAGGAGGACGACCCCTCTGTACAGAAGTCGCCTCCGGGCGTAGCCACTGGCCGCTACGCTCGGCCTCGAAAGTTACGCATTGGCTCCTTCTCGCACGGGCTGGCGCCTCATGGTATCCCATGTCCGTAGAGGTATCCGCCGGTTACCGCCATGCCTGACAATGTGCCAGGATTTTAGGCGGTCTTATGTTATTCAGCAGACATTCACAAGTGATCGGCCCCCGCCTCCTGCAGGGGGAGTTACACCGGCCGGGAGGTATGTATCCTGGGGAGTCGCGATAATGATTTAGCTACCGCTGAGTGCCTGAACTCGAGGACCCTCGAGGAATGCTGGAAGAAATGGAAGGAATGGGTCGAGGCCGTATTCACGCCTGCTACACACCAGAGGCTATATCCCAGAAAGTACATTATTTCAAAGTATATCGGTGCTGTGGTGTCAAGCTGATTCTCTGGGCCACGATTCTTTTTATTTCCTGTAGTTTTATTCCCCGCTTTATCCGTAGATGCTGGGCTAAGGCCTTCGGCTCGCTCCACTCGAGATTATGACGCCAAGTAGGGAGGTCGGCCATAAAAGATGGTAGAACCACCTTTGAGCGTACATGTCATTGTTGTTCCGTCGCATTTACTTCCATTTCGAGCTTTCTCGATTTTTGACCTTATCTCGTAATACGGATCGTCGGGGAAACATCATGCCGCATCGGATCACATCTAAGTGGAGATTACCAGGTTCTGGAAATAATTGTGATATCCGATTTCCAAGGAGATGTAAAAGATTTTGCTCTTCGAGTTTTGTGGTATCAACACTCGAGGCTGTGAGGATTGATTCGGAAAGCGCAGGCCGGGTTCTCGACATGGTCATTCGAAAGTGGCAGTAAGAGGGTGCATTAGAAGATGCTGTGGTCATAGAGTTCAAGGATGTTTTCCCAGGACTTACTCGCGCGATCGGCCATTGAGGTTATTCCGTGTATCTACATCGATTTCTCTTCCACCTTACGTGACGGCTCCAATGAGCCGCAGAATGCGACTTAGTTATACGAAGTCATTGACAGGGTTCTACTGGGCCCGAGCAGATCTCCGGGTGCACCAAGAGCTGTTTCAGAAAAGGGCGATGGTTCGAATAGAGTTTTATCACGATGGGGCAAATGGGAATAAAAGTTTAATGGCCAAGAACCGGAGCACCTAATGGGCCAGAATTGACGATTTGTTTGATCAACAAGCTGATGACAAGTGTGTTCTCGAAGATTGATTTGGCGGTCCGGTTATCATCGGGCCGAGGTTCAAAGTGGAGATATTCGAAATCGCGCTTCCGATCTCAAGCATGGGCATTATGAAGTTTATAGCGCGATGCCATTCGATCGACAAATGCGACGGCACTTTTATTGATTTGACGAACTGTATTTTGAGTATTTGACGAAGTTTCAGGCGGTATTCATCGACGATATTCTAATATATTCTGTGAGGGCGAGGAGCAATGGTAGGCATTTGGCAGATTGTGTTTAAGTGACCTCGGCATACACTTACCGTATGCCAAGTTTTTCAAATCAGTTCCGTCAGAAAAGCGCACCTTAGGTCACGTTATTTCCGGGCGGTGGTATTTTGTGCTCGATCCACGTAAGCATGGAGATCGGTGAACACTGTGGAAATACCTAATGCTCAAGTGACCTGAGGTTGCAGCTTGCTACCGGTTATTACAGGAGATTCATCATGACTTCTATTTGATCATGACGCCATCACTGTGCTGACCAGAGCGGGTTCCATGCTGGATGATGGATCATGGTGACCGCCTTGTGGTATTAAAAGTGGAAAAGTTGACTGCCCAATTGGCTGGGCGATACCGTCTGTTCTAAGGGCTACGGATTTATAAAGTACGTCATGGACTATCACGCTGCCCCCATTTGTAACGGGAAGCGATTGCCTAATGCCTCCGACATTGAGAAATCACGGTAATAACTATCCTGACCCATGACTCAACAATGGGCGATACCAAGGCCAAGTCATGAGACATTATCTCAGATGGGGTTAAATGCCACATTTTCACCGGAAGTTTGCAGAGATTCACTGGCGGTGAGGAGGCGGACGGAGTTCATCAACATTATGACTGATTTATCGAGTACCACCCAGGAAAGCAACGTAATACGATGACCGAAAGTGGTAGTGAAATCAAAGGACCCGTATATAGACGAAATGTACCGAGTCTATTTGACGCTTCAGAATGACTCGGAAGATTTTCACCATACAGCAAGTTCGACCGCTGTCAGGATCGAATTCAAGGATTGCGGAAGAATTGCAGATGGTAGACCGCAGTTATCGCAAGTAGGGATTGCAGCAAGCCGGGTCGACGTATTTCACTCGCTGACGAGAGCGGAGTTGGGTGATTGCTTATTTTGCGATATTCGATTTGTGTTATTATATTGTTCTTGAGTTTTGAGGGTTGTTAAATCTCGAGGCCTAAATTTTATTAGGCGGGTGATCGGTCAACTGCTACTTAAAAAAAAAAATTTAATTTTTCTACCTACGGGCACTGGGATAAGATAAATGATTTCTTTATGATAATATTATTTCAGAAATTTTTTTAGTCAATTACATTTTATAATTTAGCTTTTGCCATGAAAATCTCATTCCGAACTGGTTCATGGAGATTTACGATAAGAGGAGAATTAACCTAAACCGAACTGACTCGAAGTTTTTTTAAATATCTATCAACACTTTATCATTAATTTACATTTCCGAGCATTTATCTTCTTCTTCTTCTTCTCTCTCCTAGTCGGATGACTCACCCTCCCCTTAAAAATTTCATTTTCCATTTCTCTCTTCTGATTGTCATTTTAGAATATCGCCTTCCATCATTTTCTTGAAAGGCGTAAGAAAGTTCAAGTCTGAGATATTTCAGTTTTAATGTTTTGGTTTGACTTTAGTTGACTTTTCCATAATTCAATTTTACGATGAATCTTAGTTGGTTACGGGTCTCCGTGATCTATATGTTGATTAATTCGTGATTTGGTGTCGCCTGGTGATGTTAGCTGCTCGTTGACTTTAGGTTTTCGTTGACTTTGCTGATATTTTTCTGATTTAAATGGAGGGTTATATCGGGACCTTATTATAGTTGTCATGGTGTTAAATCGATGATTTAAAATCGATTAAAGGAAAGGCGTCGAAAAGTCATAATTCCATGCCAGCTATAATCGATATTTCGAGTATGATTGTTAATTATAATCTTTATTGAACTAGAATGACTTATAAGTCGATTTGTAAATTTATTAAGTGAATAAGTATGGAATTTTAGCTGGGGATCGATTGGCCGCTGTCCGACTAGATTATAATTCGATAGTTTATCCACATGCCAGACTGCTAGAGATAGTTACCCCTAAGAGCCGGGCGATGCATCTTCTGTAACGCCGGTATAGTAAAGAGGGTCTCGACATACTTTCTAGTGTCAAGCTTAGGCGCCGATCGGGAAAAGCGGCGCTATCTTTGATTGCCTCGCAAAGGCTCACATGTACGGTGAAAGTAGATTTATCTCATGAAATATACTTTACGCACTTACTTTAAATCAGGTGAACACGTTATCATGATACGAATACAGAACGACATACATGCTTACACATATGATTACGCGAGAACGATATACATGTTATCGTGTTATGATTACGCTGAAGAATGGCCATGTAATTATATGATTACGGATTATATTCCTCAGGCGTTGAAGACAAGCCAGGTAAAAGAATAGCTCGAACTCCCAACTTATATTTCTTATTTCGCCTCATTTCATGACTTATGATTTCCCGGTGGCCTCGCTCTACGAATTGTGTTCTCGACTTACGCATCGCTAGATGTTTAGTCGCCACATTGATATCAGTTTCTGGGAGCCTATAGTCGGGTTACTCGGTAGAGCGACGGTTAGAGTTATCTACGCGACTCGAGCATCGTGATTCGAATCTATGTCAGATGATTAGAGGTTAAAAGCGACTCCTTCCTCAAGTAGATACGTGATTTTATACGCGGCTTTATACGGTGTATAAAACATGCGTGTCTTATACTTATGTATATGCGGCGTGTCTATATTTCCACAGAGGCAGCAGTCAAGGCCTTTATACCTTAATGTAGACAAGAAATGCACAGGCTCTCAGACTTTAAATAGATGAAGGATGCGTGCCTTATACTTTATGAGGCAGCCAAGCGCCGCCTTATACTTTGCGTATAACAGCGTTTCGCCTTATACCAAGGTATAAGCAAAAGGATTATCGACAATTCATTCCCCGCAGTAGACGGATCGAGTATACGCGCATTGGGAGGTCAGTATACCAAGGGGATACGAGACGGTGAGGTTCACTTGACTGAGTTTTAGTCATTATTGAAGTCTATTTATTTCTTTCAAATCGTGTCATTTAACCTCTCTATTATATCTTCACGTATTATGTCCGAGATTTCTACTTTTAATTATGTTGTATGACCTTTTAAAAATTCGATATATGTATTTTATTCATATTTGACTATTATATTATCGATCGACTATTCCTCGGTATGGTAAGTTCACCCCCGTGTTAAGCCACTAAGCTTCGCAGCCTACACCTTTCGATATCAAGATTTCATTCGTGCCAGTCAATGCGCTGCGCCGGGTACCCAAGAGTCGCTTCGAGAGTTTCGTTCCTCAGTGGCTGTGAGCATCTAAAAGCGTAAGATCCTCACAGCCTAATTTTGACGTGTTGTCAATCGCTTTGATCGTTGTATTTTCCTTGAAACTTTAAATTGGCTTTCATTGTCATTTTCATTCCGAGTACGTAGTTACCTTTTCAGAGCCTCATGCGATTATCGCTTTTTATTTGGGATATGTTGTATATATGGAGCTGTTGCTGACATCACCCTGAATGATTTGTTTTTAAACCGACGATTTTAATATTATACGTAATCTTATTTTTGAAGGAAACTAGTAGTTTTTAAACCCAGCCGTCCATCTGGCTTATGATTCTCGGTGTTCCTGATTATAACGACTCACCTCAAGTGACATGCCCCATACTGTTTTATAAATATGGGCTTGGCCTTATACTCTCGGTATGAATGATTCTATGATCACTTCTGGTCACACAAGACAGCCTGGCCAAGTGGCCTTTATACTACTAGAGTATGCTGGCCTGCCTTTATATCGGGTATAAGAGCGTGTTTATTAGCGATCGTCCATTCCTCGCAGTGTAGATGGATCGAGCATACGCGCGACAAAATCGGTATAGCTGCGAGATGGGCCAGAGATGTAATGGTTTGACGACTGAAGTTATGGGGCTGCCAGTCAGCCTCGTGATTTCATTCTGATGATCGTTGTGCCTCTATCGAGACTTTGCATTATATCTCGACATGTTGTTTAAATTCTCTATGGTGTCAGATGATCTCGCTTTATGACTTATTTATTGGTTATGGATATCATGTGATTATACTAGATGTCGCCTTCGATGAAATTATGTCTAATTAGGTTTCATTGCTATCGATAATATTATCGATTTTCAGGATCCTAGGTTGGTATTAATCGTTATACATCCTTTAAGGTTAAAAGTTGAGTTGGTTAATGGTTGAGATAACTTTTGAATGAGAGCATTAGGTATAAAAATTATAAACCGACGTTCATGCTAATCTATAGATGATGTTGATGATATTTTATATATAGTGGAAAATTGGATTCAAACGCAGCAAGTATATAAGTTATGATCTAACCACTTACATCGATAATACCATAGAAAGTAGTAAGTTCAAGAATTTCAAATGAAGAAATTAAAGTGAGATAATTCCGCACTTGCTATTCCTGATTAAGATATACGCCGTCACCAGATTAAGATAATAAAATGATTCGGAGGTTCTACATAAATATTCCATGTCATAAAGAGGCGTATGACTATAATCGAGCAAGACTTTCCTAAGAACTAAAGATAATTGGTTGAGTTGTAAAATGTTGTTGTGATAACGTTTTGAGCTGCATAATATATCTAAATTAGCTATACTCGTAAAGATAACAAATAGGAAAGACATTCCTTATGATTCAAAGCACTTAAGCAGCTGTTGACGCCACATGGGTTTATCGGTGTTAGATGAAAGCCACATGAAAGATTTATCTTGTGGTAAGAGTATATAAAAATATAATCCCCTGGCGATATGTTTTTAACAGAAAGAGACTAATTATCCTCGGTTGTACGACAGCGCGGCTAACTTCGCGACATTTCAGATTCACTCGCCTTCCTAAATGAATTCCTATTTTCCTTACGGGCGGCTGCTTTTATGCCTGCGCTGCCGGGCGGGACGACCGACGACGGGCCGAGGGAATGCTGCACTCCACGGAGGCGCGACATGGGCCAAGACCAACAACCATACTTTTATCTTCTTGAGTTTTTGTCAGACGTACTAATTATCGTTGTCCTTGAGTCAGAAACAGTTGCTGACAGCATGTATATTATCACTTTTCATTTGACAGAATATTTAAGGCTTCCAATTCATTGACGAAGTCAGACATTTTATTATCACGTTAAATCTAAGCTATTTTTATTCTATCCATCAAGCGACTACGACATTTAGCTGATTTACCTGGCCCCAACCTCGTGTACCACCTTGGCGGCCGGTTACATGCTCGTCACTAAACCATCTTTTAAGACATGGTAACTAGCCAGAGCCGAGCCAATAGCACATGTAACTGAACGAAGTACACTGA